>JAKTRT010000102.1:0-15371 GCA_030579895.1 Sugiyamaella grinbergsii | reverse complement strand
CTGGGCGCTGCCCAGACCCGTTGTCCTCCGCTTCGCGGAGGGGCATGCTCTACTGCGTAAACCAGAACATGGGCTGCCTCCGCGAAGCGGAGGACAACGGGTCTGGGCAGCGCCCAGCCGCCGGAGGCAGGAGCACAAGGACGTGAATGGTTCTATTTACATATTTCAGCGAGTACATTAGACTTCGATAACAATGGACGGGCCGGCGGTCGAAGTGATGACGGTCTTGCCGATAAAGGCCTTTTTGTTGTTGGCAGCGGAGTCCGTCATGAACTTCCTGATGGCATCGGTCGCAGTGACGACATTGGTGATGATTTCGAGGTTGGTGAAGCTGGCTCGGCCGACGGGAAGGGAGAGCATGCTGCCGTCTTGCTTGAAGGTCATTTCTCCACTGGCTTGAGTTAATGCGTTGTATATATCATGGGTGACGGTGCCTCTCTTGGCATTGGGCATCAGACCTTTTGGGCCGAGGATACGGGCGATCTGGTTTAGTCGAGAGACAATGTCGGGGGTAGCGAACGCCTTGTCGAAGTTAACGACCCCTTGTTTCACTTGATCAATGATTTCATCTCCACCAACAAGAAGCGCACCTGCTCGTCGTGCTTCAGCTGCCAATTCACTACTATTTGTGAAAACGGCGATTCGCTCCTCGTCTAGAGGCTTTGGTAGACGGCACTTGGCATTGACTGGAACCGCACCTTTATCAGCAACGATTCTCATAGTCAACGAGATGGTCGTGGCATGAGCGGAGCGACCAACCTCAGCGGCCCTTAGGTATCTTAAAGCAGTTTCAATGTCCATAAACGTAGTCGATTTGGAAGCGTTTTTAGCCTCGACACGAAGTTTGGTAGCTTTTTTGGTCTCTTGACGCTTTTGGCGTAACCTGAGAAGAACCTTTTCCCTCTGATGAGCGAGCTGCTTGACGTCTGCTTTGGATGCCCCGCTGTCAGCTCCAGCTTTAGATGCCTTCTTCTCGTCTCTCTTCTTCTTGGATCCGTATCTCGGCTGAGGTGATTTAATGAGCTGTAGTATTGGTCGACTCGACGTGAGCAGCGATGTATTCGCCGTAGGCGTCGTGATTCCACGTAATGGGTTCATCAACGATTTGATTAGCGACATTTTTTTTCTCTTCCTCCGGAATTATTTACAAGGACCTAAAGGTACCAATCTCAGGATGCAAGATGCTTCTACAAGTTGACTCGTTGGTTGGAAATTTGACATTTTATTTCATGAGAGTGCGTGCGGCGGTCCGCACGCCGCAGGAAGCTCTGCGCCAGCAGCACCCAGTTCGCGATCTCCTATGTCGTTAATATCTCTTTACTTTTATGTTTCCAATTGCTTCATTGTTGTCGCTCTCGTTCTCGTTCTTTTTTCAACAATGACAGAAATAGATGAGACTAAAAAAGGAATTCGTCTCAGAAGATGGATCATTTTTAGCTATTTATTAATTGGCGGCCTTGTGGGCCTGCCAATGTGGATTCTGACTACTTCGATCTACCGGGCGCCGCTAAATTATGGTGAAATGGACTTTTATGACCACAATATCCAAAATCAAGTGACGGTGAAAATCCCCGTTTACCTGAACGTAGGAACAGAATTCCCCGATCTTGTAGAGGCTACTCAGGTCGTGGTGAATAAAAATTTAGAAGAACGGGGTATCTATAACTGGAATATCCATCTGCTTCCGGGCTATGGCAATGCCAACACCTATAATATCGGGTTTAGACTTGGAGAGGAAGACGTATATACGATTTCTGAATTCTCCAGAGATGTGCTAATCACGTACTCCATTAATCTGCTTACACTAGGACTGATTCCTGATCTCGTAGCTACGGTCTTGCTAGATCATTTATTTACTGATGAGTTGAGGATGCTACAGGATACTATTGGAAGTAACAAGGATACAGCATCTGATAAGATCGTTACTTATTCGCCGAATTACCACTTGACGTTTTCTCTGTTCTACGGTGGGGGTGATTCTATCTCATGGGATATTGCCGAAGCTTTAGATGAACATTTCTCATCTTTACAAGACAGTTATTCGCGCATCTCCAATCTGACTATCGATACCCAAGTCCAGTACTACTCGAACCTCGGGTGCAATATCTATCATGACGAAGCAAACAATCAATGGCTACTAAACCACAACGACCTATCGACTTTTGTCAACTTCGCAGAATGGAGTTTGACTAGTATTCATTCGTATCCTACGCTTCATTTCATTCTCTATATTCCGTCTGAAGAAACGTCTCCGATGGTTATTCTCAACTCAGATACAAACTCCTTTTCCATTCCTCAATGGGGAGGAATCCAGATTTGGAATAAACCGTATCCAGGCAAATCTCACCTTATGAGCGCTGATTTAGTACCAGTTCTTGAGACATTTTCATCGCAGTTTCTTGGTCTTGTAGGAGTCCCATTGCATCCTAAATCGCCTGTCATTCGTCTTGACTTCTTGTCTCGCATTTCTACCATCCGCACTCTTATATCTGCGTCTCACACACTTGGCTCATTACAGCGACTTAGTGATTCGCTTCCCAATATCGCCATCCCGCAGCCAGTTCTTTATGCGGTCAAAAACTCTCTAAGTTCAATACAAGGAGCTCTATCTTCTCTGTCGACTGGACAGTTCTCCCAAGCGATCCAGCTAGCAGGAGAAGCACTCTATCAATCTGAAAACGCCTTTTTCGATAAGCAAATGGTCCAGCAAGCATTCTTCCCCGAAGAGCACAAAATTGCTATTTATCTGCCATTGCTTGGACCAATAGGCATTGTCCTGCTAATGGGCTGTGCTCGATGCATAAGAGAGTTCAAGGCTCGTGGTTGGTAGTTCTTCTATGTATAATCTATTTATCTTTTTTTTATTCATTTTTGAGTTCAAGGCTCGACGTTCCTAGTCCTATATGTATGATCTATTAATCTCTGTTTTATTTTTTCATTTGTTTGGCAGAGAGCTACCTTTTCTTTGATCCGCCAGCCTTGTCAACTACATCTAGCCACGTTAGGCGAATACCCTTGGATTCAAGGGTCTTCGTGATAGTCGAAATATGATTTCCCTGTATCATAACCTGCTGCAATTCAGACCCCTCTCTTATAGGAGTCACCGATGTGGAACCAGCACAGGCTACACGCAGCTCCTCAGCAAATGCAGTGGGGTCGATATGAAACGGTTCAATGTTTGTGACATTAGTGACAACCTTACGTCCAGCGCGTTTCTCACTGATAATGCTAATCTTCGGGATTGGCCCTTTTGCTAAGGGTGCGGTGGTCTGTCGGTTGAGATCCTCCTCGTTTTGAGAACTTATTGTGTGAAAGTTGGAACAATTTGACTGTAGAAGGGTCACTACCTTGTCGCGTCCAATAGTCTCGATGGTTGGACTCAAACCAAATGCCTTTGTTAACGTACGATCCAGTCTGACGTTTTTGGGGTTCTTTCCATCTACAAGTGAGTTCTTTTCTATGTATGACATAACGACCTGTCGAATAATATCGACCGTGTAGTAGCCCGATGGGTCCTTACCAGCTGCCACAAATACTGGACTCGCCATGGATCGCGGTTTAAAGTATTCTTTGGCTACAAGATATGTCTTCGTATTAGACTTGGAGCTTGTAGCTGCCGTTGGTTTGTGCTGCTCAAAAGGACGAGGCTTGAAAACCGCGAAATTGTTCACTTCTGCAATATTCCTACCAGCAAGCGACATAATCACCAGCTCTCCCCCGCGTTCTTTTCCTTTAAGTAGTGACTGTTTTTCCATTGCCTTGAAGAACTTAGACGCCTTTTTCCACGAGGTTTTCTTCATTTGAATATGAGGATGGTTGTATGGTAAATTGAGAAGAACATAGTTAGACAAGAAAGTAGATGACGGAATGGGCACCTCAATGGGAATATCAATTGCTTTACGAAGTGTTTGAAGTAGTGCCTTTCTGAAAGCATCGTCGATCTCAGCAACAGAAGGAGAATTTGAATCGCTCTCCGGTTCAGGTTCTGAGTTTTCTGTTTCGCCATCTTGCGTTCCTGCCTTTGGCAGAGTACTTTGGGATTCATGTTCCAGATGCAAATCCGATGCTTGTTTTGTAACATCTTCTATTTCGGTTTCTGGTGCTTTCTCATCGACTGCAGCTAGGTCTGTGGCACCACCTTCAGATACAACTTTATCTGGCTCTTCCTGTTCTTGCAAAGGAACAGACACATCTAACTCCTCAGGTACTCCAACTCTCTTTCTGTACGTCTGAAATAACTTATCATCAATAACATTGATCAATTGAACAGCTTTTCCCTTTTGATTAATATCCAGCTTCCCTTCGCTGCAATCGACAAGAGTAATACCAACTGCAACAGGAACAGTAGGACTATCAACCAGGGATATACCCACTACCGTTCCTGGAGGGGCCTTTTCTGGTAACGGATCGAAAATTCCCGGGATCATTAAATCAGCTCCACTTTGTAATCTCTCCAGGGTGTACTTGACAGTGCAAACTCTTTGCATTAGAAACGGAGCATTCCATGACGAGTAAACAGTGGGAATCAAGTATCCGTCTGGCAATGCTATCCAAATCGGCTGTCCATCATTATCAGAGTACAGTACAGCTTTTTCACCAGAGTGCACTTGCATCTTGGCACTACGAATATCTTTCGGCAGGATTCTGGCCTTGGTATCTGGCGAAATCTTTGTTTCATCGATCCCAAATACCTGACATACTGTACTAAGCAGCCGTTTTCTCTCCGAACTCTTGAGGTTTGACGACGGCTTAAGCTGTGTATTTGTTAGTTTTCTGATAACTGGGTTACGGTATGTTCTTTCGACGAAATAACGAACCTCTGGTTTTTTCCTAAACATCCTTCAATGGGTTTGATCTGACTTGTATCGTTGGATGATGTCAGATCTGAGCTTCAAAGTCTAATCTAGAGATGTGTGCGGCGTCAGAGCGGCTTAAATCAACGCTAGTCTGGCTCTCTTCATCTGTCTCTGAGATATCGACTTTGTCTGGACATAAATTTAGTGTCTGTTGTTTACAGTGCTTTAGATTTATAAGTGAAAAGTGAAGAGTAAGTAATGAGCATTTAGGTTATTAGTTGTAGTCCTAATTTGTTTTCTAGTATCTAATCCTTAACTAGCTGCACTGGCGTTTTGCATCCGTCTGTGCTGCTGTTTATTTAGCTGTATTATATCTTATGACTTTGTTACCACTTTACAATGTACGACCACTTCAACTAACAAACTTTAACAAGATCTATATTATCGTTTCCAACCTCTATTGCCTCGTTCACTGAATTGTTCATCACGTGACTTTAACCCCTGATAATCCCTATTCTGGATTACTGCTATGCAGAAACTAGAAGAGTGCATAGGATGAATGAAGTAAAAGAGAATGTAAGAAACAAGCTTCATGATCGCAAGTCTATATTGGAGCCAGATGTTGTGACAAGTCTAACACCTACGGAAAAGCACACATTTCGATATGCGTACCCTCGGAAGTCTCGCCTCTTTTTCCTCTCCTCCCATTTTGTTTTTTATCTGTTCATCCAGCTGGGCTCTTCCTTTCCCATATTCTTCATCACTGGAACTGCAAGCGCTCCTCTGTATATTATTTCTATTCAGGATGTTTCATTTACGATAAGCCCCAGCTCTATTTAGTATTTGGCTTCGCCTAATCTGGCATTGCTGATATTGTCAGATTGTTTCCTAAGTCGGGCTGGAATACGGCGGTGATTTATGCCTCTGTTCAGACATTGACTTTATGGAACCTCAGGAATCTGGTAGTTCGGTATTTTCGTACATATTGGCTACTATATGGAATTACGGGATTAACTAGACATCGTGAGATGGTGCTTGTTGTCCATTGTAGTCTGTAAATAACTATAGTCCCTGAACAGCGCTACTCAATAACTGCGTAGCTATATAGGCAGCTACCTGTTGTGGTATCATTTGCCGTTTTTTGTTGCTAAGTATGAAAACCTTTAAGAATTGTACTAAAGTAAGCTACATTTCAGAAACAGCAATACTATAGAAATAAGATGATCAGTTTCATTACGCTCTGGTAGCTGGCATCCCTAAATGACTGACTACCTCACGTCTAACTTCGAGACTAAATACAGTTACATACACCTCGACCTGTCGCTAAGTATAGCATAGATACAATTGTGATTCCTTCGTTCAGTCACAATTGTATCAAATATTTCACGAACCTAAAATACCATTTTGATGTGCATCCCACATAATCTCGAAACACGGCTGGTACTAATCACGAAAACCCTAATATGCAAGATGCTTCGCTATTAAATGGTGAAGTGGGAAAATGTAAATAAACCAACCGACCTAACATGAAATAAAAGTATGGAGAGCTAGACATGAATACAATTACCACTAAACAATTACCTTGGAAGGTTGCAATAGAAACGCTTAGTTGGTGTCCCTGTATGGACTTGATTCTATTTACTCCGGAAATTGGCGGGATCTTCTTATATCGGTTAAGCGGTCATAAAGTATGGAACGTGGCCGGCAAGCGGGGAGTCAAGGCATTGGGCAGTACTTGGAGAGACGATGGCAAGGTTCTGGCGGTTGTTTATGCTGACGGCTCGTATCAATTATTGAACGCAAGTAATGGAAAGACGATCTTCTCCTCTGGTCAAGGAGATTATGCAGTAGTGAAGTGGATTGAAGGAACGTCGAAAAGTGATTGTAATGAAAGTCAAACGTTGAAGAACTCCTTCTCGAGTTCTAACTTTAAAGTAGTAGATGGTGAAGTTCTAGATCATCTGATTCGGTTGCCGCCGCTATCTACTAAGCCAGGGCTTATTATGGATCCAAAGTCAGTAGATAATTCGATCTCCACCCCGGGCCAGACTCTGAGCTTCGTGGTCACTGGCACCATGTCGAATTGTATAAATATTAGTCTGTATGGAATGTTTTCTATTGACGACATTACTATTGGAAACCACGAATCCGGGACTGGTCAGGTCATACTAGTGGGGTCTGATCCCACGGATATTGCAAGAGGAATAGTAATTCTGAACTGCCCAACTCATGATCTCTTAACTTATCAAACTTATCATCTTACATTCATTGAAAAATTCGGACCGAATTATCTCACCGAGATATCTGTTGTTCCTGCGCAAATCAACTCGCTCATTGAGTATTTACAAGAATCAGTGAATTTACTGCGAAAAGAAGCGCACTCGATTGTTGAAACGAATAGTAAATTTCTCAACTCTGCATCTCTTGAAAGCATAAAAGGTGATCTTTTTGATTTTCTCATCACTGGAACTATGAGTGAACCGATAATCCAGTGGATAGAAAATTGCCATGAAATGGGTTATAAAAGATGGAATAAATCCATCATGGCCAGTTATGAAAGTTGTAGGAGGCTTCTTTCCTTACACATAATGTCTGCTACTGATAGACTAGTTATATTGCTCTCTCGTCTGCGAGGACTGGCCGAGTGGAAAGAAAGGGGTATTCCATTGGGTCTTTCTAGCAACGAACTAGATCAAGCAATCAAGTACGCAAAACGATTTTTTGAATCTGCTAATAAATGTCTATGGGAATTTACAGAAGAGTTTGATAAGCTGAAATCGTTTGCATTATGGCTGGAACTGGGATTTGAGTCGCAGTTAGATCGAGTTATTGGATTCAACAGACAAGATGAGCCTGCCATCGTAAAGACAATTGATGTTATGGCGTATATTACAGAATATTTCCCCGGGTCTGTTTTGATAAAGTACGTAGGAGATAGTATCAATACTGCGGGCATTGCTAACACTACGCCATCCGTTTCTCTCTCCATCCATTTGTATAAACTGGAAAAAATCTTCACCATATTGACGTCCAATATACGAGATTCAATGAAAAAATTGATTTCTTGTTCGCATACTTCTATTAACTTAGCCCCAAGTAGGTTTAACATTCGGCAAAAGTATGTTGCAGACATGTGCTATTTATTAATTTGCGAGGAAAACGTCGATTCTAAGTTCCTACTTGGAAGAATAGAGAATCAAGATATTAGTGTCGCGAAGCTCGAGTGTGATGCTAAAGTCATACAGGC
This sequence comes from Sugiyamaella grinbergsii, assembly GCA_030579895.1. Taxonomy (NCBI): domain Eukaryota; kingdom Fungi; phylum Ascomycota; class Dipodascomycetes; order Dipodascales; family Trichomonascaceae; genus Sugiyamaella; species Sugiyamaella grinbergsii. Next base: position 7,328 of record JAKTRT010000102.1, on the reverse strand, counting down.
TGACTTTGTGGATGATGAGGCCATCATAGTGTTAAGTTGCGACTCGGACACAGATTCTACTTTACAAATGATCAATTACAGCAAACTGGATTATACTACTATACATATAGAGCAGCCACACATCTCTGTAGTAGATGTCACTGAGAAGCTCTCTGCCGTCCGGTACGAACCAATCACGAGTCGAAAGTTCGGGTCCGATTTTGTTCCTAGCGGCTTCTCGGTCAATGGTACCAAAGGCCGACGGGTTGGCTGTGTTCTTAATTCAGACCGTCAACGTTATATATTCTTTGATCTCGACGAAGATGAAGAAGAAGAAGAAGACGAAGTAGGAGATGAATCATGAGTCTGGAAATAAACATCATTTTTAGAATATCGAGCTACGTCGGGGAAAACCAACCCTTCAAGTGTCTCGTTACCAGACACTGTATAATAGTTTTTTAAACATTCTCGTAACCTCCGCTTATAGAATTTTTTCATATCTGGATCCACCCCTATTGGATCATCCAACTGGGATTCTATGTACCTCAATACCCTTGGGTCGACTGGAAGGATTACGTCTCTTATAACTCTGGAGTATGTCTTTTTAATAGTGTTCTTCTCTCTAGAAGGTGGTAGCCGATTTCCTAGAAACGTTCCTTCTATAGGAACATCATATATTAGTTTTCTCCCATTATGACCCAAGTTAATATGACTCTTCTTTAATAGGCTAACAAATCTAAAATATAGCTCGCCATTTGCGTCTACCTTTTCAAGATGGGCTTGAAAAGTAATAGCACGAGGGGGGGTAAGATTATTCAATTGATACACCAACCCATGACTCATCTGGTTCTTTCTGTGTAATCTCTTTAAAGGCAGTTCGTTAATAAATATTGAATGGAATGTTCGGTCCATGATACTTTCAACTGCTTTTGACTGTTGAACACGGCTGGTATCAACTCCATTGGACTGTTTTAATATTAACAAATCTTCATTGGCAGCCCTTAATAATGCACCTATTCTTCCGGAGTTGGTGACATATTTATAGGCAGAAAACGTTTCATAGATCAGATCTTTCATGTAACTTCGACATAATGGGTCTATAAATTTTTGTGATTCTCTGAAAAGCTGCTTATAGACTATTAGAACCGGCGTTTTAGTTGTAGTTTTAATAAAGTGAGGAAAGTGTCCTTTGGTGAGATAGAGCTTCGAGACCAATCGTTTAGACTTCCATAATTCAGGGATACTAGCCATCGGGGGGTTTGTACTAGGATATGAATACCAGATCAGACTGGCATGAGATGGTGGTGAAGATGGAATTTTTTTGAGCCTCTACGGTAACGGCTCGTATTTTGGAGTTTAGAGCAAGCGTATCCGCTGAAATATATATGGATAACACCAATAGAGCTAAATGTGTGTCCTGTTAATTAAGGAAGTAGGATACATACAACGGAGCTGTACATAATATTAACTTTAATTGAGTGTTGAAGATAAATAGTGTGTGAATACAAGAATCTAACCATCTGCAAGTACGGCTGAGATGGTATGGAAATCTGATATAAGGAGTAGTAGCTAGCTAAACAGGGCCGATAAAAGTAAATGATATCGCCGGTTATTCAAACGAGCGGCCATAGATTCTAATTAGGCATATGTTGGTATCGTAAAAATTAGTCGATTTTGAAGCTCGAAGTTGACATTTGCCAGCATACATTCCATTCCGTACGATTTCTAGTCAGCACGGCCGGTGGTCTCTTAAGGATACTACTATAAGCTAGTACTTGGATCCTATTTGTGGTCCCTTCAATGCTGAGGGAGAGTGAAAATAAAAAAGTATCTTCGAATGCGATCCCTATCGATATTCTTTGGCTTCTCAGCAGCTGGTGACCTTACCCTTATCTTATCTTTTCTTCATGCAGGGTCAGAAAGGATCCCGTCAACTCTGAAGCGTGGCACAAATGAAACTTGGGTATATGTTATATAGAGATTTATTCAGCATAGCCATATTGGCGGAGGGTAGTAATAATTGAAAAGGGTCCAAACGATTAAACAATGAGCCTGTGTAAGATCTATATAAGAGCAATATATATTGCTCACATGTATCAGTTGTCATGATGCGAAACACAGTTATTTGCTAGTCTTTGGAACGCAGTAATTGGACTCGCAATTCTGAGCAGTCCATCTCTCGGTTAACAGAGTTCGAATGAGGAACACGGCGTGGTCAATTACAAGCGACAAAAGGAAACGATTCCTAATTAGTATAGGTCTAGGTAGAGCCCAGCCCAATACTTTCAACAACGTTTACAAAATTTGAGCATACTATTTAGTAGTTATAGACATGTCACCGACGCTAAAATGTAAACACATAATATAATGTGCTGACGAGTTTTGGATTTTTTGCGTTGTGGAAAATACGAGGGTAGATTGATCTTGGCATATTTTTGAATCCATGAGCCAAGGAGAATGAAGCTAATGGATCTTCGATAATGCCTGTCAAAAGACAAGAAATTTTCAGTATATTTGAATTGGAAATTACATAAAAGTCGTTGACTAGCTAAAGTAACGTCCGGGTGTGAAAAAAAAAAAAAAGTATGCGAAAGAGTGAAAAATTCAGATCTCGAGAGATGTCTTTATAGTTGAGTGGGTATGGGTTTATAGAGGGTACTTTATATACCATCACCACGTTCTTTTATCATTCCATTGTGGTTTTTGACATAGTTGGATGATTTCTTTATTAAGCCTTTTCTTGTCCCTGCTTTTTAATATTATTATCTCCTATGTCCCCAATTGCATCTTATCCAGTGCCGGTTCTTAATTATTTCACCAGTTGAAACTATTCCCCGATAAAAGCGATATCATTATAGCAGCCGCCCGAAATACGCGCGCTGGCGGCTTAGTCCAAGCCTCCTGCCACCTGCTCCCGCCGTATTGCCACATCTGCCCCTCGTCTCCTTTAAGTACCGATTAAGTCGTAAGAAAGAGAATCCGTTCGCACAGTTCAAGAGGTCAGCGTACGAGGCCACGAGACTGTTTTTTTTTGACCAACACAAACAAGAGAGTTGTAGATATCCAGTATAGCCGCTTGATTATATGTCAATTGAGATATTGCCAGTGCAATTGACTGAACAAGAAGAAAAGGTCCGTCTGGATAAGAACTTAACTGTCGACCCGGTCCTTCCTTTTGTAGTATTTCTGTTCTAGGGATTGACCCAAAAAAGGCCCATACCTGTACTTTGACCTGTCATCTTGTACCCAACTGCTACTGCTGCACGCTCATAGATCACAATGTCGTCTAACCAGCCTACTTCTCTATCCCCGGAAGAGCAGGCTCGCCATTTAGAGGAGTCTCTACAGTTCATACGGCAACAGGAACATCAAATGAGAAAATGTCTTGAAACCAAAGGCAAACTGTTGGACGCTATTCGCCATGCGTCGACGTTTTTGGCGGAACTGCGAAGCTCGGTCTTGACTCCGAAACAGTACTATGAGCTGTATATCGCTGTTTTTGATGCCTTGAGACATCTGGGTGACTTTCTTCGTGAAGACCATCCTAACCACCACCTAGCCGATATCTATGAATTGGTGCAATACGCAGGAAATATCGTGCCAAGGCTGTATTTGATGATTACTGTTGGTACGGCGTATATGAGTGTACCAGACGCTCCAGTAAGGGAGATTATGAAGGACATGATGGAAATGTGTCGAGGTGTCCAACATCCAATAAGAGGGCTGTTTTTGAGATATTACTTGAGCCAAGGAACAAGAGATTATTTGCCTTCTGGTGATGATTATAGTAGCAGTGGGAATGCTAGTCCACTGAATGGTGGTGTGAGCGGTGGTGATGTCAAGGAAAAAGAGAAGGAGGAAAAAGCGGCAGTGGCAGCCCCGGACACGACCACTAAAGATACTGATAGTGCTAAAAGTCCAACTACAGATTCCCCCCATGGCACTACCGCCACCCTTACTGGTCCAGGCACTGCCAGTGCCGTCACCAGTACCACCGTCGTAGACCCTGAACTCCGCGGTAACCTCAAAGACTCGATTCAGTTCATCATCACCAACTTCATTGAAATGAATAAGCTGTGGGTCCGTCTTCAGCATCAGGGCCATAGCCGGGAGCGCGAGAAGCGCACCAAAGAACGACAGGAACTTCAGATTCTCGTCGGGTCGAACCTTGTTCGCCTTTCTCAATTGGAAGGCATCGACAAAGAGTACTACCAAGAGTCTATTCTTCCTGCTATATTGGAACAGGTCGTTCAATGTCGAGACGTTTTGGCGCAAGAATATTTATTAGATGTCATTTGCCAGGTATTCCCTGATGACTTCCATCTTTATACGCTCGATCAGTTTTTGATTGCTACAACCAATCTCCACCCTGCTGTTAGTATTAAAAGGATTCTACTATCGCTGATCAACCGATTGACCGATTATGCTTCAAGAGAGAGAGAGGAGGAAGAAAAAGAAGAAGACAAGGACATAAATAAGAAGTTGGCCGAAGTAGAGATTAGCAATGGCGGTTTGTCTGAACAAGGCACCGTTGCACCGTCGTCTTCTGAAAGTGCAGTAGATGCTGGTAAAGGCTCATCAGTTAGTACGGTGTCTGATAATCTTTTCGACCGATTCTGGAATCACTTTACAAACCTCATTCAGGCCCGTCCGGATCTATCGCTCGCTGATAAGACAGGCTTACTTGTGGGCATCGCCAAACTATCTCTCAATTGGTACCCCAAAGACAAGGATTATATCGATAAGATTCTACAATATGTATTAACTATCCAGCAACTACACGCAGATAAAGAAGCAGCCATGAACATTCAAGATCTTCTTCTTACTTTAATCAACTTTTACCCTGATTTCCTTACTGTGTTGTCGATTCCTGGTTATCAGTCGGTACTGTCGCTACAACCTATTTCTACCCAGCAGTCTATTGCCGGGTCAGTGATAAACTCGGTTTTGAAGCAATCAAAGAAGATTACTCAGATTGACGACGTTAAAGGGATCTTCGGTCTTGTATCGATTGTCATTAAGGACGGCACTGCGTCTGCCGTTAATAGCTCAGAGGTTCTTCCTGGTGGACCGTCTACTAAAAAAGTATCTTCATCGACCAATGTTGACGGTTCGGGTGCAGCAGTGGACGCAGATGAGATACTAGCAGATCAATCCAAGCTGGCTAAGATTGTCCATCTTGTTTATAACAGCAATCCAGATATCCACGCGAAGCTGCTGAGTGCCGCGAAAAAGTCGCTCAGTGACGGCGGACAACGCATCAAATATACCTACCCGTCGCTCATTACCAGTGCATTGAAGCTCGTTCGTCGGTATCATAAGCGAAAGTCTGATCAAGATCGAGCGGTAAAAGTCGGATCTTCCTTCAAATTTATTCACAGAGTCATTGATGAGTTGTATAGTGCAGGACGGTCTGAACAGGCACTTCGGCTTTATGTCAATGCAGCAGCGCTGGCTGATCAAGTGAATGCCGAAGAGGCCAGTTATGAGTTCTTTGCAGAATCATTCACAGTCTATGAAGAGGCTATTTCCGATTCACGGGCCCAATTCCAGGCTCTTTGTATAATTGCTGGCGCTCTGCAATCGACGCGGAACTTCTCTTCAGACAACTATGATACGCTTGTGTCCAAATGTGCTCTTCATGCTTCAAAGCTTCTCAAGAAGCCTGATCAATGCCGCGCGGTGTATTTGGCGAGCCATCTTTGGTGGGCGGTCGAGATCCCCGGTCATAGCGAGGATGAGCTATTCCGAGACGACAAGCGAGTTCTAGAGTGTCTTCAAAGATCGCTTCGAGTTGCCGATGCTTGTATGGACGTAGCGGTCTCTGTGGAGCTTTTTGTTGAGATTCTCAATCGATATATCTACTACTTTGATCATGGTAATTCAGCCGTGACGGTTCGATATATCAATGGACTGATCAATCTGATCCAGACCAATCTTAATAACAATGCCGATGAGAAGATATCTGATTCTCCTCGAAAGCATTTCGAGCGAACTCTAGAATATATCAGTCAGCAGAAGGAAGTTGATGAGAAGTTTCAAGAGATTGTTTGGTAATTGAGTGTGGGGTTTGGCGTTTTAGCAGCGCTTTTTTGTAGTCACTGTTAATTATATATATACGACCGTATTTTATTGTGCCTCTCGTTGTGCCTCGCGTGTGCCCTTGTGCCGTCTGCCCAGTCCACGACGGAAGGATGTGCCCCCGGGCAAAGGAAAAAGTTGCCGTTATTTTGATGACTACGGATTTGTCTATTCTCGCAATCCAGCCTGGCGAGCATATAGCTGGTGCACCACGCTGTTGGTTGTTGATCTCTGCGAGTAGCCAGCTGGGACTGACAGCCTTGGGCTTGCCTGGTGCTGGCTGGTGCTGGTTGGTCGTGTGACCGAGCCAGTATCTGCTGGCGCCTGTCTAGGCGTACGGCAGGAATATTTATTAATGGGCACCACACTCTACAACAAAGGCGGGAGCCGATTGCAGCTCAGACTGGGGTAGGTAGGTAGAAGAGGATGCCGCCGACTTTTTCGCAGCTGGATCTGCTTATTACTTGATCCCCATTTTAGGCTCTAAACAACTACAGTTTTCGGGCGCTTCCTGCCAGGCATTGTGCCAAAACCAGGTTTGGTTTGAATATAATTATTGTCCGAGACGGCAGCTACAATGAACTCCGTGGCCGGACAGACTTTCTAGATTCAGTTTCCTACTTTGTGGTGGTGGTGGTGTGTAATCTCAATTCAGTCTTGGGCATCAGGATTATATATATTGGCGAGCCAGGCAGCCAGGCAGGATGCCTGCTTGGATGCCGTTACAAGCACAATTGGAGGAGGATACTCATATTCTGCCTGGCAACCGGACCAGACCGACAATGGGCTAAATACCCAAACTGTGCAGTGCTTCTGTGCATTTTGCTACTGCAGAGATCTACGCATTTGCTGCAGGCCGACAAGTTGCCTGCCTAGCAGAAAGCTTAAAAGATATTAGGCGCAGCGCAGGTTTGTACGAGGTTTTGCTTAGCATTCTGCCGGACCCAACAGTGGTTAAGGTACTAGTTCTAGGAACTGAATCACTCGCACCGGCTAGAATCTAATGTCAGCCCAGGCCTGAAAGGTCAACATGCCCACTCAACAAACTCTTTCTGTAGGCTAGCGAGTCTTGTAGCTAGAGTTACCGGCATTTTAATTTACGCCCAACATATTTTAAGGTTAATAAGACGGTAGTATTTACTACTACTATTATTACTATTATTACTATTATTACTACTACTACTACTACTACTACTACTACTACTACTACTACTACTACTACTACTACTACTACTACTACTACTACTACTACTACTACTACTACTACT
>JAKTRT010000101.1:0-17535 GCA_030579895.1 Sugiyamaella grinbergsii | reverse complement strand
GAGGGAGAGGGAGAGGGAGAGGGAGCAGGAGAGGGAGAGGGAGAGGGAGCAGGAGAGGGAGAGGGAGAGGGAGAGGGAGAGGGAGAGGGAGAGGGAGCAGGAGAGGGAGAGGGAGAGGGAGCAGGAGCAGGAGAGCAAATGAATGCAGCAGGGCCTAGTTATGAGTGAATGATCGTTGCCATTGCCATTGCCATTGCAAGCTATTGCCAGCCATTGCCAGCCATTGCTTGATTGCTGCGGGCTGGAAACCGAATAACATGATTCAGCAAGCAAAGAATGAACGGGTATAAAGGAGAAACGGCAATTGATGTCCAACAAAGCGTTTAGAGTGGTGACAAGACGAGCATCATAGATCATAGAGAAAGGTGTAGGCAGGCCCTACTACTATCAGTCTCTATCGCTTCCATCGCTGCTATCTCCTGTGCCGCCTCTAGCCGGCGCCTTCTTTTTGGTTGTCAGCCCAGCGTTCGCGCCTTGGCCCTCGTCCGCACCAAGCTCATCCTCACACTACACACCACTCACCCGCCCACCGGCTCCCAAGAACAAAGGGATTTTTCGTAACCTGATGCCACTGGTTGATGCCAATGGCTTACCATGGCCAACATACAGTCTCCGGAACCCGCCCAAAACCAACCATCTGCTCAGGCCCGCAAAACTCTGTCCTACTAGCCACTCAACTCAATAACATCGCCAATCCACCACTCACACTCCACATTCTTCCCAATCCTACCAGTCGTCAAGACCATCTCCATGCCTTACCCGCCCAAGCCTACCATACCACGCCGAGTAAAGCGAGCCAAACGGTTTGAGCAACACCCAAGCCGCCGGAACCATCTGTCGCCGTCTTGCGCTCCCGCCCTCTTGCCCTCTCGCCCTCTCGCCCTCTCGCCCTCTCGCCCTCTTGCCCTCTCGCCCTCTCGCCCTCTCGCCCTCTTGCCCTCTCGCCCTCTCGCCCTCTCGCCCTCTACGCGCGCTACAACGCATGCTGCGCTGCGCGTTGCTTCCTCCAACCACTGGCATTGCAGGGACAATCCTATCCTAATTGTACACCGTGCATGCCAGCCGGGTAAGCCTATCTTAACTCGAGCTTGCGGTTAACAGAAATACAAATTGCACGACAAGCTCGCACAATTCTTTTTGTCTGCTTCTTACATTGTTGTTCCTCAGACTGTCAAATTGTTAGCGGCAAAAGAATTATCATAGAAAACAACCGATTTGGTTCTTGTTTTGATTATTTTTTTTTCTCTTTCTCCCATCCCATATCCCATTCTGGTGTGTGTTTTTTTTCGAACCTGTCTATTATTCTCTCTAATTGTGTGTTGTTGTATTCGACGACCGACAACCCGAACTCAAGCGAAGTTGAAATAGGAAAAAGATACCCTCTTCGTCTCGTACTTCACGTCGCTACTTAGTTTTTTTTTTTTTTTTGTGTGCACTTTCCTGGTTCAGAACCGCGACAACAAGCGACACAAGACAACCCCCGAAACGAAACACGGACAATCAACTCTCGGTGAAATCTCTCTCACCCCTGTCTAAACCAATCGGCCAACAACTTTTATATTGGATTTATTTCAAAAGCCTGAAAGATAACGTATTTCAGGTGTGCAATTCTTGAAGAAAATTTGTATTTATTTATTTTTTTTTTCTTTTCTCTTGGTTGGTTAGGTTTTTAAATTTTTTTTTTCTTTCTGGTTTTATCCCCTTGTATTAGTGTTTTTGTGTATTATTATTATTATTATTTTGGCGTGGCAATTGGATTTAAACAAAGTAAGTAGACGCGGAAACAAAAAAAAAAATCACCATTCAACCTCCAGATTAATGCCAATGTCAAGGTTTTATGCCTTGTTTCGACCATGCTCCAAGGTGTCTTTTCTCGGTTGGGCTCTTACTAACGAAGTTTGCCAGTAATTTTTATAAAAAAAAAAAAAAAAATGTCTGAAAACTCGCTCGTCGATACTGGATTACCTACAGACCCTAACGTGTCGCAACAACCAGGCTCCGGAGGCCCTTCATCTGGCGGATTCAAGCGCGAACGCGGTCTTGACGATGACGAAGACGACGAAGATGGCGGCAAACAAGGACGCGAAAGACGTAAGATTGAAATCAAATTCATCCAAGATAAATCAAGACGTCACATCACCTTCTCCAAACGTAAAGCCGGAATCATGAAAAAGGCCTACGAATTGTCCGTGTTAACCGGTACCCAGGTGTTATTATTGGTTGTTTCGGAAACTGGTCTTGTATACACGTTCACTACTCCCAAATTACAGCCTTTGGTCACTAAGCCTGAGGGCAAGAATTTAATCCAAGCGTGTCTAAATGCCCCCGAAGACCCTCAACAGAACGGCCAGCAGCAAGTGGCTGCCCAGCAGGCGGCCGCTCAGCAAGCTGCTGCTCAACAGGCAGTCCAGCAACAACAGCAGCAGCAGCAGCAACAACCTCAACAACAGCAATTACCTCCTCACCAACAACAACTAAACGACCCTGCCAGTTTAGGAGGCCTAGCTCCTCACTCTCAAGGCCTCGATGACCATTCACATTTAGGAGGCCGTGGAGGCGTTCCTGGTCAAGGTGCCGGAGGCTTGGCCGCTGCTGGAGGAATGTATATGTCTCCAGAACAAGCCGCTGCGTACAATCAATATTTGGGACTCCCTCATCAACAACAAACTCAGCGAGGATATTTGCCACAACATCCTCATCTACAATCGCGACCCCAGTAAATAGTTATTTATCCAAAATGTTGAAGGCATGTGATTATTCTACTCCCTTTTTTTTTTTGCTTCTGCTTGCTATGATGAATTGAAGCTTCATAATATATGTATGCAGTATATGATTATTGATTGTTTGATTATTGTTATTTGTTGGTTTGTCGGGGTCAGCGTTTTTTATAGTATATTATCTTTTTTCGTCACTTTATCAAGAACAAAGCCATCCAACCTATCAAGTCAAAATGCAAATATACCCGGCACAGAGAACATCCCCTCATTCTACTTCCTCCTCTTCGTTTATCTCTTATTTACTTTGGCCCCCGTATTTTTATTCCCCGATCCCGTTATGTAGGTTAATTAATTTGGTTTGAAAAATAAGAAATGATCTTCAACTCTAATCCGCCAGGGTCCATCCTGGACCTGTCAAAATGCAATCCACTGATCTGGGCAGGTTTCATGTCTATCTGACCAATCGAGCTGCCTGTTCCAGTTCCTGCTTCTCCATCCACTTTGCCATCTACATTGGGAACTCCTCTTCCAACCTTCCGAAAGCGGATAGGGGACGGCGACGGGGGGCCAGTTCAGGGGGTCGACTCAGGGTGCCTCCGGCGGCTGGGCTCTGCCCAGACCCGTGGCTCGCTTCGCTCGTTGCTGGGTTCGTCGTGTTTCGTTAAGGGTGAATTCTGGACTGTGTGTCTTGTTTGGTGACGCATGTCCAAGGTCGACGAAGTGTTAAAAACAAGTCGCGGCAGCACCCAATTGCCTGATGCATGCCTGCCTACATTACCTACCAGACAAGAGAATGGTTGATCTAAAGTAGTTTAATTAATTTACTTCCTCTGATTGCTCATTCATCGTCTGTTATGGCTGCGAAAACGAAAGACACGCGATGCCAGCAACGAGCGAAGCGAGCTACGGGTTTGGGCAGAGCCCCAGCCGCCAGAGGCACCCTTGAGGGAATAGTTAAAGTTAAGTAATTTATTCGTTTATTTATGCTTCTTCTTCTTCTTCTTCTTCGTCGTCCGAATCCTTGTCTTCTGTGATGGTGGAAGAATAAAGAGCTCCTAGGGCAGCCACAAATGCCAGGAGCCAGAAAGGAATTTCAACATGGCCCAATGCTTGTCCATAGGACATGAACAATCCCCACACTATAGGACCAAGAGCTCTGGCCGAAGCAGAAACTACTTGGGCACATCCATTTACAACCCCAAGATGACGTTTGTCGGCAGCTGACCGGTTCACAAGCAGAAGCAAGCCGGGGTAAGACATGGAGTTGAAAAGAGTTCGAATGAACAGTATTGCACAAAGGGCATAGAACATGGTGTCACGCGGAAGCCGAAGCAGGTACTGGAAAAACGGGACTGAAAAATAGATAAACATATGCCCTCTGATGAAGATTCGATATGGCTGTAAAGTACCATAGATTCGGTCAATGTTGGGATACGCGAATATCATCAGAATAATACCAAACGCTCCACATAGAGAGAGAAGCAGACCCACATCACTAGCATCCAGTCCAAGACCACCTGGGAATGGCCCTTTTTGATGTGGAGTATCGAATTGAACTCCTGTCGACAGATAGATGGGCAACAGCTCTTCAAACACTACAGTGTGAAGAGCAAGAAAGAAAGAACAAACAAGTATTTTGTTTACTTGGGGGACAAGAATGGCACCCCAACTTTGGTCGACCTCAGGCAGTTCTCTCGAAGCAGCCGAAGCAGCCGACTTCCTTATCGGGTCGTCAACGGTTCCAGTAGAAATTGTTTCCAATAACGGCTGATTCTCGTCATTTTGAAGGCCCTCGACGTTGTCTGATGAAGACGAACTTAAAACAGCCTTGGAATCCTCATCATCCGACATCAATTCATCGGAAGGTGTGAACCACGTCCTGGGGGAAACAATTGCAGTAATACGACGGCCAATGTCCCGGCCGAAATCATAATCATACTTACGGTCGGGGTGAGTTTCATCGAGGAATAGAAATGCCACTACAAACCCGAAGACGAGAATGGAGCTAACGACAATGTTCGGTAATAAAAATGGATGTTCGGTGAATAATAAATACGAGCCATGGGGGAAAAAGCCTCCCTTGTGATTGCCGTGATCAAACCAGTCAGGATGTTCACTAACTGGATTGGCAAGGAATCCACCTACCATTGGTCCAATCACACAACCAACTTGCCAAACTAAAGGCATAATAGAAAAAGCCAATACTTGATGCTGGCGTTTGACGGCGATTTCTCCAAGGACTGTTCGGACAACCCCGACATTACCATTAAAAAGACCGGCCAAACTACGAGCAAACATGGCCATGAAGAAATTGGTGGAATATCCAAATAATAATATTGATGCAGCTGATCCGAAGAGACCAGCTAAAATGACCATTTTGCGGCCATATTTATCGCTCACTCGGCCCCATAGAATGCCTGTCAGGCACTGGCACAGGGCAAACATTCCGGAAATATATCCGGCATAGCGGCCCACCTCGTCATCCCTCTTGCCAGTTAAAAAGGACTTTACCATAAAGTAAATATATGGGAACAGAGAAGTGAATGAGATAGGTTCCGCGAATCTAATGGCAGCAATGACTGCCAATTGAACCCAAGGGAATCCAACAAGCTGTTCCCTGAAAGTGTACTGTTTTCTAGTTGTTGTAGTCATGATGACGAGAGAATAAATAGATGGAGATGATAACGATGCGAAAGGTCGTGGGAAGCAAGAATGCTATAGACTAGATTTTATGGCGATCTTCGTAATTCGTTAAACAGTTAGTTACTTCAGTAACTTTGACTATGAGCACTGTTGTTTGTTTGTTTTTATTCTCGGATGTCAGGTATATTCCAGGAGAAACACCCGACTTCTTCACTATTCAGTTTGAAACAGTTAGTATCCAGTATAAAACCTAAAGATCAATATCGAAATTAGATTAGTCTTTTCGCACAGGTGTGCGGAATAATGAAAATATATTGCTTCTACGAAATAATAAAGCGTATTTAGTCAAAAAGAACGAAATAATTCAATATAACAGAATGGAAAAATACATTCTCCTCTCTGTATTTATAAACAAATGTGGAGGGATCGCTCATGCACTTATCATTATGTACGACCCTAAAAAAGATAAGCACCTGAAAATGTTATCCCCGGGATTGATTGAGGATCGGATGGACGATCCTATGTGATAAGAAAAATATGTACCCTGCCTGAATCTTATCTTAGATTTTGTGAATGAATGAATGAATATATCTTGATTACGGTTTTGTGAGTTTAGAGTCAACTGAGTCCGCGAGGCGAGGCCGCGAAGCGAGTAAGAGAGGTGAGGGTGCTCGGTATGTTAGTCATAAAAGATCCGGTTTGTAGCCAGCTTCGCAGCGGTCATTTTTCTTCTTTATAGTTTTTCTTATATCGTTATCAATTTAAAAGAGTCATATTATGATCGGCTTGTACGAAAAGGCTTCGTCGTTAGTCGTTCGGGTCTTTTTTTATGCTGAAACACCTGGAGGCTCCCCTAATTAGGTAAGACAGGCGATAAGGGCTCGCGGTGATCCATAGACTGGCTGAGCGTCGGTCTCATTCAGCCATGCATCAAGCTTGCTACCAGGGTAGTAATTGTTCTTGCAACAGATGAGTTTAATGTCTGGTTTTTAAGGTTCTTAATCTAGCTACAGGAAGTAAGAACAACTGGGTCTGACTGTTTTCAATCAGGGGGTTGAGATAGAGTTGATTGTCAGAATATGACCAACCAGGCGTGACTGGATAGCCCCCATTACAACCTGCGGGACTTCAACTCCACCTCCACCCCCACCGTGTGTTCCAGATGTCTACTTCTTTCACGCGGCCAGACGGTAAATAGGGTGCGGCAACTGACTATCCAGAGCCTGTGAAGGTAGCCGACCTCCTGCTAGATCCCACTGCTCATAGACGTCCACTCCATCCGGTCAAGCCACACGAATCTCGAGCTCAAAAATCACGCCTCTCAATACGCGGCTCTTCGGAGCGGCTATGGGGCCGCGCGGGTTGTCAGGGTTGCCGCTGAAAAATCAATCATTTAGTCCCAACTTCTCCAATCTCACCCTAGTTACACTCGATTGCGATCCTGTTTCCAGTACCTTTTTTCCCATCGCGATACTTGTAGACTGCTTCCAGGAACTTCTCTCACGTGGCAATTGAATTTGTAGAAAGACTTCGCTGCTCCTGTTGTGTTCAGCATCCGAGTTCTCGTCACATTATAGACAGAGAACATCTTAAAGACGGTATCCAAATCGCGTCTCTTCTTCACGCTGCTACAAAACAATGTCTGAAGAATCACCAACTGACAGTGATTCTGTCTACAATCCAGGCGTCATGGTGCTGGCCAAAATGAAAGGATACTCTCCATGGCCTGGTCTCATAGTGGAAAGCGATTCTTTACCAGAAGGTGTCCGGGCTGCTATGCCTCAGAAGAAACAAGTCTGGCCCGTGAAGTTCTTCAATGACAGCCAATATATGTGGGCATCTCCTAGTGAATTACAAATCCTTACTAAAGAAGGCGCATCCAAATATCTAGGCTCTGCAAAGGCAAAGAAGGAAAAGAAGCCTCTAGTAGCAGCCTATCGGTATGCTACTAAAGAACCGACTCTTGAAGACCTTGCTGCTGAGAACGAAGCTCTTCTTCAAGCTCAAGCTGAAAAGGCGGCTGCCAAAAAGGCCAAGAAGCCACCAGCAGGTCAATCTGATGAAAGCAATGGAACCAGTAAAACCAAGTCCAAGAAACCAACCACTACTACTACTAGTACTACTACTAGTACAACTGCAACGACTGGCAAGAAGGACACTAATTCTAATACCACTGAAAGCCCGAAGAAACGGAAATCAAATGCCGCTGATACTGAGTCGGCTGCTGCTGATAGCAAGAAATCAAAAGTTAGCAGCCCCAAGCCACTGCCCACTAAGAAGAAACAGCCAATATCCGATAAGTCCACTGATGTATCATCAACATCCAGCAAAGCCAAGGCTCAAAGCCCAACGGTCACGCCTTCTTCTAAAGAGTTATCTAAGAACTCTGAAGCCCGTGGCAAACTATGTTTTTTGATTCGCCATAAGTTGCAGAAAGGCTTTCTAGGTAAAGAACCTCCTCAAGAAGACGATATGGCAGGATTATCTGACTTCCTTCGTAAGCTGGAAGAAATTCCTAATCTCGAATTGTCGGTTGTTCGTC
The DNA here is from genome assembly GCA_030579895.1 of Sugiyamaella grinbergsii. NCBI lineage: Eukaryota > Fungi > Ascomycota > Dipodascomycetes > Dipodascales > Trichomonascaceae > Sugiyamaella > Sugiyamaella grinbergsii. Next base: position 9,633 of record JAKTRT010000101.1, on the reverse strand, counting down.
AAACAAAAGTGAACAAAGTGCTCAAAGCGATCTTAAATCTTCCTGCGGACAAAATCCCTCTGGAGTCACAATTCGACTTCCACGGCCGGTCACTTAAGTTATTGGATAAGTGGACCAGTATGGCAGGCGAAGTTACATTTATTAGCAAGCCCGCGGTGAAGAAAACTGATGTTTCAGAGAAAAAGGTGGAGCCAAACGGCCAACCACTGGCAAAAGAAGAAAGTAAAGAGGAATCAAAGGACATTGTTAGCAATGACGTTAAAAACGAGCCCAGCCAAGAAACCATCACCGCGACAATTGGTGAATCAAATGATATTTCGAAATCAGCCAATGAGCGGAAAAGCGAGTCGGACAGTCGTCCAGATTATATTTCCAAACCAGACTCTGACTCTACATCGCTACCTCTGAATGACGAGAAATCCTCCGAGTTAGTGGCGTCACAAAGTTGAAATAAATCTTTTTTATTTTATTTTATTTTATTATTATTATATAGGTATATATTAATCATGTATTATTAGCTACTGTAACTGACTGTTCCTCCAGAAATGTCGAGTAATTCTCTACGATATATTTTGTGAATGTATGAAAAGTGCATCCTTTGTTAGTATACTCCGACATCGGTCACATGGTACCGAACTTACTCCGGAGATCGAAATCTACACCTAGAAACATCATCACCTGTCGGCAGCAGTCGGTTATTTCATTTCACAATTAGCCATTTTTCACTCCCCACAATTACCAACACCTCCATACACTTGGTCTTTCTTCCGGCATAGTCGTTTATTACATCTCAGGTCTAGCGGAACGACACGCTAATGGGCCCCCCTGGGCCCCCCCTTGTATGTTGCTAACTTACTTCAGATGGAGAACTCGGCCCGAGTTCCGCTGTTCGTATATGGATGCTGTCACTCCGATCTCCTCATCCCAGCTCATCGATATATTCAACAGCCCATAATCACCTGAGGATCACTCTTCATCTCCAGGCCTACAAGCATCCTGCTCTCCTCTCCAGCCCGGTCGGCACGTTAACGTTTGCCATATCTTATCTCACCCCATGGGATTGGTCCGTTTAGCTATGATCGCCCATCTCCTACATCGCCTGTTCATATTGTCGGCGGCTATTTGAATGGATAAGGACTGACAGTAACTGCCTTTTGTTAAAATATGCAGGCCTTATCAGAAATACCCATTTCTCTTATCCAACCAGAGATGTCTGAAAGATAGCAACGATGATCATCCTAAAAGGTCGGTCGTCACCAGAGCCCAATGAACTACGGTCCAGTGAGCTATTTTATTTATTTCAGCACTTGACTGTAGATAGCCGCCGGACCTGGGTGTGGCCGAAAACTTACCCTTGTCAGTTAGTATGCGTAGTGGTCTCCGTAGTTTCGGGGAAACTCCCAGACAGAAGGGTCGATAGCGCATGTTATCTGAACGCATTAAAGCTTATCGTGAAGTATTAGATACGGCCGCTATCGTTGCTGTTTTTAAGTATGGCTCAAACGTTTATCAGACAAAAACACGACAAAAAAAAAACTACGAAAAACCTAGCAGTACTCTAGACACATCTTGTAAAGAGCCTATCTTATCAAAATCCAGTAACTTTAACCTATCGCTGTTCCTGCGGGAAGCCCATGTAAAGATGTCAAGCAACCAGCATGAAACGCACTCAGATTAATCCTCGGTGGGTCGATCTGTTCCGATATCTAACGCCGGCTAACCTGGTCTGAAACCTTGTTAGGAAGTTCGAGCCTATCAAAATAGAGACTTTTTATACAAATGTTTCTTAGCATTGTACCCAGATAGTGTTTCGTGCAGACGTGCCCAGTTGCGTAAGATCTGGTCGTTTATCTCTACCACCCCATTCAAAAAAGCAATTTCATCTATCACTCATTTGATTCCGGTTCTTCTCGGGGATTAACCACAAGATGCTTATATATATAGCTCAGGGGTCGTCGTTATTTAATCTGAATTTCATAAAAAAGATATATATATATATATCTTTCAAAAAGAACAGCCAATATGGGTGCATCGGAAGAGATCAGTGAAACAGCCATTTATTCTGAGGAGGGCCCTTCTGAGAAGAATAGCGTCTCCTCGGATGACCACCTTCTAATGCAGTTGGGCTATAAGCCTGAACTGAAGCGAGAGTTTTCAGTTATCCAGGTGTTTGGAATCGCTTTCAGTATCATGTCTCTGTTGCCGTCCATCGCATCGGTGTTGGCCATAAATCTGCCGGCAGGAGGTGCCTCCACATGGTCTTGGTTGGCTGCAAGTTGTTGTATTCTGACCGTCGGGTTCGCCATGGCCGAGATGGGAAGTGCTTTACCCACTTCGGGTGGTCTTTACTGGTGGACTTTCAAGTTTGCTCCTGAATCTGCTAAGAGACCTCTGTGTTTCTTGGCTGGCTATGCTAATACTTTGGGTCTTATCGGCGGTCTTGTTTCCATTGACTATGGATTCGCGTCCATGGTATTATCTATCCCTGCTATTGCCGACCCCACCTTCTCACCAAATAAATATCAAACATACGGTGTTTTCGTGGCTTGTATTTTGTCGCATATTGCAATTGGTTCTATTGCTACTAGAGTCATGTCAAAGTTGCAAACTTTCTGTATCGTCATTAACATGTTGGTCATTATCATCACTGTCATTGCTGTCCCAATCGGTGCCAAGAATAAAGGTGAACTTCAATCTGCTCATCATGTATTTACTGATACTACCAATTTGACTGAATGGCCCTATGTTTGGACTTGGTTCTTGTCTTGGATGTCTGCTATTTGGACCATTGGTGCTTTTGATAGTTGTGTTCATCTTTCTGAAGAGGCCACTAATGCTGCTACTGCTGTTCCATTTGGAATCATTTTGTCAATCTCTATGTGTGGAGTCTTGGGGTTCGCCATTTTAGCGGTCTTACTTGCTAGTATCCCGGATATTTCCGCAGTGCTTGCTACTACGACTGGTCAACCTATGGCCCAGATTTATTTGGACTCTCTTGGAAAGAAGTGGACTATTGCAATGATGATTATGTTATTTATTGTTCAATGGTTTATGGGTTTATCTATTCTTGTTGCTGCTAGTCGTCAAACTTGGGCCTTCAGTCGTGATGGTGCGTTACCATTTTCAAATTATATTCGTCAACTTAATCAAAAGTTGCAAGTTCCAGTTAGAGCAGTTGTTTTTGACGGTGTTTTGGGTCTAATTTTAGGTTTGCTTGTGCTCATTGATTCTGCTGCTGCCCAAGCTCTCTTTTCTTTGGGTCCTGCTTCTAATGGTTTGGCATGGGGTATTCCAATCTTTTGCAGACATGTTTGGTTTGATAAGGATGCGTTTACTCCTGGTCCTTTCTATCTGGGTCACTTCTGGTCGCGCGCTAATGGACTGTTTGCATCTGTCTACTTGATTTTCGTGGTTTTCGTTCTCTCCATGTTCCCTGCTGAGGGTCCTTCTCCTACTGCTTCTGATATGAACTATACTTGTGTTATTAATTCGTTCGTTTGGGGTGGATGTCTCGTCTATTATTATGTTTCTGCTAGAAAATGGTTCGAGGGACCCAAGCAAACTTTGGGAGCTGAAGAGATTGACGGCATTGATATTATCGCTACTCATTCTAGACCCCATCCTGTTAAAACTTGAATGTAGCCAATAGTGTTGCCTACGATGTTCCTATTTATGCTGGTTTCTCATTGCCCCATGCTGTTATGAGAATCAATTGGCCGGTCGTGATTCTATATATGTTTTTTTGTGTGTATTGCTAGTTTTTGATTTTTAATTCTGAATCGATGTTTAATGAATCTTTGTTGCCCGTCACTTGCTATTTCAGACCTGGAAGTGCTGAATTGTGCCTCCTATGTGGAACATTATTGTCCACCATATACTCGGACCTTGTATGGTTTGCAAAATGCGGAAGAATATTGGCTTGAAAGCAACCTCGATACGTACGATCAGTGTAAATGTTTCATTGTGAATAAGATAAGACCATCCTCGCCTATAGACGGATTCAAGCCGATCTCGCGAATACTGGATCTGCCACTAGACCTGAACTAATACAGCTTAATTAACTCTATACGCGAACCAAGCTAAAAATTTCAAATCAATTCAATTCGTCTACTAATAACACTTGATACATATGTATTTTACTATAGATAGCGATAAAGCCAGAGTAGAAAAAAGAAATCATACAAAAAGAGTGGCATTGGCGCGTTCAACAATCATTCTCTCTCCCTCAGTCATCCCTCCAAGAACATCAAACTTGTTATCACCGAGACCCATTGCCCGTATGCCACTCTCACTAATGATATCCTTTGTTGTCCCGGTGCCAACGTGGTGACCTTCTTCGCTTTCAGGTTTGAAAATCTTTGTACTCCCGTGCTTATTAAACGCATCTCGCTGCTCTGCAAGATAATATAGATTATCTTGAGTTAATGGGACTGCTGGAATATACAAAACAGAGGCATCAGATGACGTGTTGTTATCGAGTTCTACGGCATGAATAGTGTCGCAGTGCCAAGCAACGTAATCTCCAGGCTCAACATGAGGAACTGAAACCATGGTCTCATTAAGACGTAAATGTGGATGTGTCGCATCCATATCTCGGCGACTCGGACTGCCTGAAAAAACATCTCTTCCTGCGAATTTCCAAGGGACACTTGGATCATCCTCAGATGGTTCACCATTGAACCCTTCAGACGAGAAATACGGTCGCAGAGTGGCATAAGCCGAAGAGTGCTTCAGCATTGGATTGACCTGTAAAGTTCCACCACCCGGTCCAGTTGAAGACATTGACAACCACCCTTGAAACATTCGGAATGCGGCATTTCCTCTTCCGGTCTTTCTAGCCTCTTCATTATACAAAGCATTTAATCGATATGTATAGTCGAACGCGTCGTAATCCTCCCATGTCCCTTCCTTTACAATCTTAGCAAATACTCTTCCGAACTCTTCTTTATTATCACCAGTACCAATAAACCCCCCGTCAATATGAGGACCAAGAAACATTTTTTCTCCAGGCGGTCTGATTCTAAACCTATCAGCAAACGCAAGTGGGTACCTCGTACTAACCTCCATTTCAGAAGAAGACGGAGAGTGCCAAATACTCATCAATGCTTGCTGCAAAGCTTGCATCTTAGGGTGAGACCGTGCTTTTAATTGAGATGGAGTCCAAAATAGATGGTACATGGCTTTGTTGGCTTCTCTTGGATTGGGATTCTGCTTGATATACTTGTCAAGATCATACTTCAGCTGTCGAGCTTCATCCTTTGGAATGACGTTTCTTATAACGACAACGCCTGTCTTGCGTACTCTTGAGATGACAGATTCGTCGAAATAGATAGCTCCATTTTCAGAGTATTTTATGTCTGCGAAATCGACAATTGGGATTACTTCGGTGCCTAATTGTTTAACTTTCTCTGTTTCAACCTCCAGCTCTTTGATAAGTCTATCCCAGCCTTCCTGGATAGTACTCACGTCGCCAAACGTTTGATTTGTTACCATTTTTAATTCTGTTAACTACTGTCTAGCATTATACCAAATCTACTAGTTATATCCAGTATACACCTCTATATATAGAGATAATTGAGTAATTCTTCATCATTAGTAGCGCCTAAGACCCCCACTTGGAAAACCCCGTCTTTTTTTCCGAAATTCTATGTGGGGAAGAAGATCCACATGCAGGGCAGAGCATCCCACGCTACTTCGGGGGAGATCCCGACATTTCCGATAAAGTACAAAGGTGCTCATAGTCACCAATACCTTCACAAATATGATCATTCAAAAGAAAAGTCATAATATTGCAATAGTAACGATTGCTTTATCTATTTTTTTTATAGTGTAATAAATAGACCAGAAAATCTGGAATAAGGTTGTTTAAAAAAGAGTACTAGTCTATAAAACACAAGGCGGACGGTCAGCAGTAAAACGTAAAATTAAAAGAAACGTATAAAACATTCTTGACTAACAATCACATGCCCAGGGGAAATGTGAACTCTTCTGTCCCGGCTGTTGAAGATCAACCGTTAAACAGGTTTTTAAAATCTTTTCGACTAACTTCAATTCCCCTTCGGAACACCGTTGTACGTAATGGACAATGTCGGATCGAGCAAAGATTTCCTTGCAGCGTTTATCTACTACTCTTGGAATACTACTACCAACAACTTGGGATCTGGAGGCAGATTGTCGAACACTTGTAGCAGATGGTTTTACAGCATCCGGAATCCAAATAGGTAGAGAGATCTCAACGACTGGACGACGTAAAGTGTATTCACGGTAAATCGTTCGGAGATCGTCTGGGCTAGCATTGGGTCTAACTCTCTGAACACGGCACAATGGAGCTAGGTGACTATTACGGACTTTTTTGGTAGCTGTACTTGAAGAACCCTTCTTAGATCTGGGCAGTCTGGGCGTGGCCATCACAGGCGTTGACGAGCACGATGATGAGGGAGGTGTAATCGGATGTTCCAGTTTTAAAGAGGAAGCCTGTGTCTTGCTTGACTTTGCTGGCAAAGCCGAAAGAGAACAGATTGGTAAGACATGCTCAGAGACCTCTTCTAATTCAGCCTGTCTGGAAATAGCATATTGCCCATAATCAGCAAAAAGTTCACAGTCTTGCATGGTGGATCGTCTTTGTCGATTGTAACCCCGATGGTCTTGGTCTTGGTCTTGGTCTTGGTATTGTTCTTGCTTGGGATGCCAGGCATTAATTGTAGGATCCTCATAGTAAGTATTGGTATTTGCAAATGTTTCCTGTTGCATGTTCAGATTCGCCAAAGTTTGATGGACATAGCCACTATTCCCATAAAATGGATCGACCATCATAGAGTTCTGATCATCAGCATTGAATAATAAATCCAACGCCGACTCCTCAGGCAATTCATAAATGTTGGAAGTCATGTCTATACAAATGTAAACAAACTGGTTAGTTGAAATGTATAAATTTAGAACGCACTGTTGCCAAGTGGGAAGAACTCCTGTGTTTCGTTTTTGTTGTTAAAGCTTGTATACGATGATTCTGTTTCAGCTACTCTCAAAACTTGTTTAAGGCGGATAAGACTTTATTTACAACTAAGTATATTGGTTATGTGTCTCTACGTATTGTAATGTTATGGGGCTAGATCATCGCTTGCATCTCCGCGCCCATCCTACACCCAATTGGGTAAAGACTGCACTCTTAATTCGATTCTATGCAGTGTATAACTAGTTGATAAGGCCTAATATGCGGCGAATGGTATTAATAGTGGCATTTGACTTCCAACAATTACAATTAAGATACAGAACAAACTATTAATTCTTGAAGTAATTCGTTCTCATTAGCTGCACGAACTCCTTCAAGATATCATAGGTGCATACAACTGTAATCGCAGCAATTCCGTTTATTAATGTCTCACAAATAAATGTTTCAGCGGTGAGCACTGTACAGTTGCATATCATCTCCAACCTCTCATTGAGGTAGAAAATATTAGAATACTTCACGTTATTGTGTAGAACTAGTAAAATACGCAAGCAACGTATCACAAAAACAAGTCAATTAAAAGTAATAGTGTTAATAAGAGGTTTTTAAAAAGTAACAATATTCCTAGTGTATACAAATCAGAAATCTAAAATCAATGACGCTTAATCATTTAAATATTAAAAACTAATCCAGCATGGGTTGATTCCATATATTTTGCGAGGCAGTTAGCAAAAAATCACTAGACAGAGCGAGATAGAACATGCGTCTGTCTTGAATATATATTAATAACAAAGTTTTACCAAGCAATCGCATGAGAATAGTCACCATCTAGACAGCATTCACATATATATATATATATATATATGTACTAAAAATGTTCGAACTAATGCTTGTTTGTATGTTATTACGGTTTTGATATCTGACCTTTATATTCGAACCGAAGATGAATATTCTATATCTCCTCGGGTTCCTGACTTTTGCCTCAGGAACCAATGCCTTTTTTTGGTGTTGGCCATCTGGTCACAATGGTGGCAGTGGAACTTGCAGCGGATGCTGTACCATAGTTACTGCTCCATTTACCTATAAGTTTAAATTAGTTTTCAGTCAAACTACAACCGCAACTTGGACCGTATCGGCACCTAAAGGTGCAGATGGTCAGTATATTAATCCATTTACTGCAACTTTGACAACAATGCTGCCCGATTTATCTCAACAGACGGTTACGACCGTGATTACTATTGCCTCATGTTTGCCAAAAACTCCGCCATTGGTGCCATCGCAACCAGCAATTACCCCCCCAGCGCCAGTAACCGTTCCTACTCAAACGGTTACAACCACTATAAGCATTCCTGGTACTACAATCACCCTACCACAGTCAACAATTACAGTAGTTACGAAGGAGAGTGCCCAAGGTGTTACTGTTACAATTCCAACAACCGTTACAGTTCCACAACCAGGATCTGTCGTCACTGTACCGGTTACTGTTACTCAGCCCATCACGGTCACTCAGCCTGGTGAGTCACAGACCGTGACAGTAACTCCACCTCCGATTACAGTCACACAACCGGGAAGCACTGTTACTCAACCAGGAAGTACAGTTACTCAACCAGTTACCGTGACCCAGCCTGGATCAGAATCAGTTCAAACTATCACCGTCACCCAACCGAACACTGTAACTCAACCTGGATCTCCAGGACCTACCGTCACAGTAACATCGCCTATGACCGTTCAACAGACCTGTACACCGACTACTGTATCAGAAGAGAAAACTCTTACATTACCATGTACTCCATCAACCGTTACCGTTACAGAAACAAAGAGTAAGTACAACACAGAATATTCCAGGGGTTTCCGGGAGTTCGTGATGGATAAAAGAACTAACAACCAATAGGTCCTTTTTTATCGTCAACTGAGTCGACTAGTAAGTAGCTAATTTCACATCTTGGAATCTTTCGAGCGGTTACTAACAATTATTAGCTGCACCTAGTGGCACCACAGGTCTCACCAGCAGTGGTCCTGGCTCTCCTACGCCTTCGACTTGTCTGTCAAACTTAGAAAATCTTACAACTAGTACTATTCTTTCAACTGTACCGGCAACCACTATTCCAGGAAGCACTATGCCGGCCATAACTTCCGAAGGTACAACTATTCCGGGTACAATAGTTCCAGGAACAACGATTCCAAGACAGGTAACTACCATTACCACTATTATTTGTCCGCCCAACAGTCCTTCGAGTTCTAATCCAAGCTCCCCAAGTCCTAGCCCCTCGAGTCCTAGTCCTTCTAGTTCGCCTAGTCCTACAGCTCCTACGACTCCTTCTACTTGTTTGTCAAACTTGGAGAATCTTACAACTAGTACTATTCTTTCAACACTTCCTGCAACAACTATTCCAGGAAGCACTGTTCCGGCTATAACCTCTGAGGGCGTAACCATTCCAGGTACAACAATTCCAGGAACAACTATTCCAAGGCAGGTAACTATCATTACCACTATTATTTGTCCACCAAATAGTCCTTCGAGTTCTAGCCCCGAAACTTCTCCAAATCCAACTAGTCCTTCGAATCCTACAAGCCCCTCAAGTCCTCCTAGTCCTACGACTCCTTCGACTTGTTTGTCAAACTTGGAGAATCTTACAACTAGTACTATTCTCTCGACACTTCCTGCAACGACAATTCCAGGAAGTACT
>JAKTRT010000100.1:0-18319 GCA_030579895.1 Sugiyamaella grinbergsii | reverse complement strand
AAGAAAACGATTCACAAACGAAATAATGCCCAATGGGAATTAGAATATCGAGAGTCTGCAAAAGGCGAGTTCTACCGGTCCATAACTCTCCCCAGTTTATACAATGCAGTCAACAAAAAATCCTTTAAGATACTTCATTGCGGAGTGTCCGAAGAACGAACTCAGCAAGCTAACACAACTCCGAACTGCCAAAGGGGCTTTAGGCAGCTTCTTTGAAAGGTTCAACATCAACAATCGACCACATAGGTGCGCCTGTGGGGAGAGCGAGGATGTCAGACACCTTCTGAGTGAATGTCAGCTAACTGAACGATATCGAATCATCCTACGTAAAGTCTCTGATACGTTAGATCTCAAAGTTCTTCTTGATACCAAGAAGGGCTTAGAGGCAGTCTTAGCATTCTTAGCTAAGTTGCCTCACCTATTATAGATGGCGCTCTCATGGTAGAGCTAAGCTAACATCGGTTTTTTCTCAGTAGGTTTACAGGTCGAAGACCCAATTGCCGAACGGTGTTCCCGTATGTTCATTGAAATTTCAATGGGAAATCCAGCAACATCGCAACATTCCGAAATCAAACTATATCCAATAATTAGCCTGAAACCGGGCCAATATCAGAACAGTCCTCCTTAGAGATAGATAAGTCATGGAAATTTATTTGTATAATTTATTTGTTGTATAGGACTTTAATCAAGATATATTCATTCATTCATTCATAATACACTGCTTAGACAGTGTATTTAGTACGTTAGACAACAACACGTGACTTGATTATATGCTCACCTGGTGTATCACGTGAAATTCCACTTCAACGTAAATTGGCGTTAATGGTTTAGTGGTAAAATTCATCGTTGCCATCGATGAGCCCCCGGTTCGATTCCGGGTTAACGCATCTTTCTTTTTTTTGAAATTATTTACGTATACGTATATGTACTTCCGCTACTTTCATATCTGTGGAAATACGTTTTGGATTTTTCTTTTATATAAATTACCTTTGAATTTTGAGCGATATCTAGCTGTGCTGTGGTGTTCGTATTGGTTGTTGTCTCACTTCCAGATGTACGCAAACCTAGCCGCTTCGGCGGTTTGCTATATTAGCCCCACTATTTCGTGATCCTAACAGAGAATACCTTGCGAAACGAGCTACTGAAGTAGCATTGTCTGATATTGACGGTCAGGAGATCTCGAGAAAGTTTTGATGAAGCACTGTTAATTGGCTGAAAGAAGCGAACATCGCAGTAGTAACGACTAGAAATATTATTATTATTATAGTAACAGTCAGAGTATCTAGAATCGGGAGATTATATCATTTTTCTGGTACCAGCTAAAGTATAAATGGAATTAGATAGAGTAAAGAGATATTGTCCTATACGTTTCGACGCGAAATAATCAAAAAGAAGAAAAAAAATTTCGTCGAATCTATCAAATCAAAAACAGCCCGTTTAATAGTAGTAGATTGTCAAGTGAGCGGATATTTCCCTCGTCCTGATACAATGCAGTCAGAACATGAACGTAGGATACGAGAAGTTTGGGAAACAACTCAAGAGAACCTGGAAACAGCTGTAGGAACGGCGTTCTCAAGATGGAATGTGGTTAATAATCAGTATGTGAACCCTACAGTTGAGTCAATTACTGGGTGCATGAATGGATGGTTCGGATGCTGTGTTAGTGATACACGCCATAATGTGAACCGTCGTAGAGATTCTGTGGATTTCTTTGACATGTATGACGAAGACGGGGAGTTTGGGCGAGATGAGCTGGAAAGATTGCTGAATGATCAAGAGGTTTATTATGACGATATAGAAGGCGGAGATGGCCTAGTTTACGAGCGACAAGCAACTGGAGAGGTAAATGCCGGTGCTGGAGTGGGCCCGTCAGGAGGGCAGCCGGTAATCACCAACGTGTTAAGAGATACAAAACGATCATTCATATCTGTAGTGCGGTCGTTCTTACCACTATGGGCCAAACCAGACACGCTGAGGTACAAACCGTCCACTGCCGGTTTGACGGGATTCAGGCCTGCCAACCGAAGTAGGTCATCTACAAAGTCGTCAGTTCAGTCTTCTGAGACGTTTCGATCTCGAACTGATCTATTTAGTGATGAAGAGTATGAGGATGCTCAAATGGTCAGTGATAATTTCGCTGCTTCGTTAGTGTTTGGCGCAGGACGAAATAGAACATCCACTCTGGGAAGTAGAACGTCATTAAATAGCGGCAAGGCCAGCTCTGATAGTAAGAGTATTGATAGCAAACATTCGGGTTCGTCCAATAAACCGCCAGCGAGTGTGAAGAGCGTGACTGATTCGACCGATGATCCAGCAACTACCACGCCGACGGCAAGTATAAAGTCGACCCCGTCAATAGAACTAGAAGCAGCAGGTGCAACAGAAGAAGAGCTGCGAAAAGAAGAACTGCAAGCAGAGCAAGAGGAAGAGCTGGCAATTGAACAACGACGAAACGCTGCCAAAGCTCTAGCACATGACAAAGGTCTGAGCGGTTCTTCGGCAAGGCCCTCGCCTGAATTATAATATTCCTTAATATCCTATTTATTTTGTATTTCAGCTTTTTTACTGCCTCCAGCGGGCCGGGCTCTGCCCCGACCACTCGAGCTAACTTGGTTTCGCTGATAGTATCATTTACGAGCCCTCAAGAAAGAAGCTCTCGAGATACTCCTCTAAGCCCAGACGCCGGAGGCTACACCCACGCAGATTAATGAATATTATTAGATTTATATTTACGTCAGAAAAGGCGAGACAATGCGAGTACAATAAAGACGAGGGGGGGGACTGAAACAGCTGTGGAAGACAAAAATCAATACAAAGGGAGGGAGGGGGGTAAGAGCAAAAGGGAAATGGGACAACGGGAATTTTCTAGGAACGCGGAATAAACAGAAACAAAAATAAAACTATGGTATTTTACTGATTGAAATTAAAACCTTGGCCGTGGTTCTGTTGTACGCCAAACCCGAAACTGTCGCCGGCCGCCTGTGGCTCAAGTCCAGTATCTTCAATGACATCGTCGGTCTCCCGGAAGTGTTCGTCAATGATATCGTAGGCACGCTTGTAAATGCTTTCATTTTGCAGGTTCTGGCACTCTTGGATCTTCTCCATGCCCCCGGCCTCTTCAACAAACATGGCGTATTCATTGTATGGCGATCCAAGCGCTTCTTGGTCGATTTTACCTACCTTGAGGATGTTCTCCAATCCATCAAGAGATACCTGGATAATTTTATTATCTTGAGATGATAGCAAATCGCAAAGAGGCTTGATACATCCTTGATTGACTAAGTAGCGGATCTGTTCCGGTCGGGTGAGTCCGCCAGACGTGGCATTCGAGATAGCCCAACAAGCCTCCTTACGAGTCTTGAAATCGGCAGTAGACAATAAATTAATCATTGGTGGTATTAAGTTTGCATCAATGACTGCTTGGATTTGGTCCGAGTTGCCAGCAGTGATATTGGATAAGGTCCAACAAGCCTCTTTACGAATGCTTTCCTTGGTAGAGGAAAGAAGTCCCAATAATGCAGGTAAGCCTCCAGCATTGATTACTACTTGTGTTTGAACATCATCGCCAGTAACGATATTTCCAATCGAACGTAAGGCAGGAGTTTGTACAGCAGTTGACTTCTCGCCTAATAGTTGGACAAGACGACGGGGAATACCTGCTTCAATGACAGCCTTGATTTTGCTATTTGAGCCATCAGACAGGTACGAAATAGCCCAACAGGAATCAATTAGTACTTCGTCGTCGTAAGAGAAAATCAGTTTCGCCAACGTAGGTAGAGCGACTTGGATAGTCTCCCAATTTGGCTGGGGGTCTTTGCCACGACAGAAATTGCTCAAAGACCAAGTAGCATTTCTCAACAAAGACATTTTCTTGGATTCGTTTAATAAGTTCAAAAGGGGCACAAGAGCGCCTGCCTCAAGAACAGAGTCTCTACATTCAGCGGAATCACCAGCAATGTTACCGAGAGCCCAGACTGCCTGTTCCTTTACCTCTGATTCAGGAGAATTGAGCAACTGAACAAAATATGGAATAGCTCCAGCAGCAATAACGGCGGCGGTCTGATGAGAAGAACCGGAAGCAATATTGGTGAGAGCCCAAGCCGCTTCAAACTGCAGAATAGTATGATGAGACTGTAAGAATTCTACAAATCTTGGCACAACACCACATTCAATAACCTGTTGAATAGGAGGGTTTTTCTCCTTGGACAAGAGTTTTCTAAATTTGGTGGTGGAGTCGAGTTGAAGGTCGATATCTTCTGAAGACAGATTCTGAATCATAATGGGCAATTCTTGAGATAATTGTACTTCAAGAGCAGACGAGGCTTCTTCTCCATCGTCTTCTTCTTCGCTATCGCTAGCATTTAATGCTACTTCGTTGAGGTTTCGTCTTTTAGTGAGGTTTTCATCTCTCTTTGCTTTTCTGATTTCAATCTGGGCTTCTTCACGTCTACGACGGAGTTCGTCAGCACGAAAGTGGCCACGATTTTTGAAATTTGTTCTTCGATGTTCGGGAATGAACCGGGAAGTGGCGTCAGAGTCCATTGTTTTGTAGTACTAGGTTATGGTGGGGATGTTCTTTTGTAGGATCAGTATATTATTATACCACGAGAGGCACGATTGCGATCGGATGGCGAGTTTATTATTGATATTCTTCTGATCTCAATTTTACTCAATCCTGGAGATAATATATAAATTCAATTCTCAGTTTGACAACACAAGTGATGATTTTCAAAGAAAACTGGTCGGTCGATAAAAAAATTCGATTTGCTGGGTCTTGGTGGACAGAACAGACGGATGTGAAGAGAGAGAGGGTGAAAGAAAGAAAGAAAAGGAAGTTAAGTTTTTGCAGAGGTAAGAAACGAGCTGGCTAAGCGCGGCGCGGGAAGAAATTGGGCGTAGGCGGTAGTTTTGCAAGCGGTTGTTGTTTTTTGGTAGCAAGCGGCAGCAGCAGCAGCATCATCATCGGCTGCAACAGCGGCAGGAACAGCGGCAGCAACAGGGGTAGCAACAGCGGCAGCAACAAGGGTAGCAACAACAAGGGTAGCACGATATCCAGAAAAGACGGGCGTAGTTGGAGCAGGGGATAAAAATAAAGATGGGTATGAGGGTTGCCATGCCGTTGACGGTGTATTTAGTCTAAACTAGAGATACTTTGCACTCTATCTAAGTCTGGTAGGATTAGGATTCTACAGAAAGCTCGATTTGGTGCTGACCGCTACAGCTGGCAGCCAGCCCACTGGGGGACGTGGTCAAGCCCAAGCCCAAGCCCAAGCCTGACATTGTCCCAGCAGCATAAGGTTTGGCTTATTACATTGACATTATATACAAACATTCCCAGGGCGCGCGTTACCAGGAAGCCAGAAGCAACCCTGACGGTTGGTTTGGATCGCCATGAAGTTGGGAGTTATACCAACAGGCAGTTTTGAGGTTGGGAGTTCAGCAAGCAAACGAGAGGACAAACGGGAGGACAAACGGTGCGGGTAAGGCCATCCTAGTAGCAGTTGCAACCGATGTTGGAAACTGGCAAGTTAATGGTGATACCGTTATTGCAGGTACATCGAACGGAGAACATGGCATATTCTTGTCAAACCAAACAGAAACGCTTCATTTGTTTATTTGCTTTGTATGTGCATGCATAGCTTGAGACCTTCGACGTTCTCACTGATCCGTCGTTCATGGCATCAATTGGTGGAAATGGTACAGAAGTAACGAATAAACGGATTGGATAGGTTCCTCCAGTCAGTTCAGGCTGGCAACCCAAAGGTACAAGTTGCTATAAATATGTTATGTATATGTTCTACAGAGATCACAAAAATGAATAAACGGCCTTTTTTATTCATACTTTCATCTGGATACCAACTGTTTTACACGAGAAAATATTTATTTTTCAGGGGTTGATATGTACCTAAACAGGAAACTATTTCAGCCGATCCCCTCCCTGTATTCCTGGTTGTAGCTGGCAGGACCACGTCTGATCAGACCAGGCCCGGCAAGTCTACTAAACGTAAGCAAGAACAAGCAAAGATTGGTTTAACATGGAATGAATGATTTATTCTATGTACATGGGATTTGTATGAGACGAGCCAGGTCGAACCTTAGAGACGACTATGTAGAACTTGCGGATTCCTTTTGTAGAGCACTAACAAACTTCCACAGATTGGCTTTCTCATCATCGGTAGCCGAACCAGCTGCAGCCCATCGGATCTTACAGTTGCCGTCAACGACATAGATATAGCCTCCATAAATGTTATCAGCTAAGATTGACTTGCGAACAGACGGCGTTACACCCTTTCTAGAAATAAAGTAACGGGAATGCCGAGAAGGATCGGGTAGTGATTTGCGAACCTTTCTAAGAAATAATTTAACCAAGAACTCCTTGACAAAACTATCAGGGATGTTTATATCTACAATTTGGAACCCGTCTTCTGTGATAGTATTGAGTTCTTCATTGAAGTAGGTCCTTGTTTGCTGCTCTCCAGCATGAGAAGAGAACACTCGCACAATTGATAGTTTGTCTTTTAGCACACTTGTAGAGCCTGATTTTTCAAACGTCGCCAGAGTTCTTCCCCAGAAATTGGGCATGTAAAGAGATCTGTCAGATTTAAAATAAGCGCCAGGAGCGATCCAGAATTTGCCTCCGGTATCTCTGAATTGATAAATAGCCTCGTAGGTGGATTTTGCAAACTCCTCCTTTAGTTGTTCCCGCCGTTTTAGGTGTCGCTGGTAATCGCGCATTTGATTTTTTTTCTCCTGAGCGGTGCGAATATCGATGCCTTGGTTGTCGTGAGTAGTTGGAGCAGTACGGGAGCCAATAGGACGGTCTAGGAGTTTAATGCTGTCGGGGTTTTCAGCTCTAAAGTTTGTCTTCAAGGACCGGACTGGAGTTCCTCTTAAGACTCCCAGTAAAGAGTAGGACGGATTTCGTAGCCATAGAGGGCTCAACCGGTGTGAAATGATCATGCTGGTGGTTTGTAAGGAATGCTGAAGAGACAATAGATCATAAGATCAAATTCCGATCTATCTAATTGAATCTACACCGGGAAAACATATCTCGAGAACTGGCAATGGGCTCTCCCAAACTGAAATTTCAGTCTCCCTGCCCTGCAATTACCGCCGCGCCCAACGTGGCGGGGGGGTTCTGTACCAGAATGCGAACTTTGCCGAGTGAGGCCTTCCTAAGCCAATTTGAGGCCCAGAAACAGATCGAGCAGCGAGCGCGCGTGTACCAGAACGCACCCGCCCGAATCTCTCGCAAAGCGTGAACAACGGGTCTGGGCAGAGCCCAGCCGCCGGAGGCCACCCAAACCGAAACCAAAAACACTGAAAAGTAGCTTAGACCAAAAGCCCATCCTGTTATAATAAGATAGGCGCTATATACTAGCTTAATAGTAGCCACCGGGGGGTCCTTGTTGGTATCCACCTTGGTATCCTTGAGGAGGACCTTGTTGATAACCACCTTGGTAACCGCCTTGAGGAGGGTAGCCATACTCTTGTGGAGGAGGACGGCCGTAGTTGTATTGATTAGGATCAAAAGGAGGAGGGTGGTCTGGATGCCATTCGTCGTATCCCGAGTAGTGAGAGTCGTAAGCACGTTGGGCCTGGTCGACGGCTTGGTTTCTAGCCTGGCGTTGATCAAGGTAATCGAGGCCCTTGGTCTCAAACAACTTGTCTACTTCGGCACCTGCAATGCCAGCAAGAGCCTCCTTAGCAAAGGCGTGGGAAACAGGCTTACCTTCACGACGTTGCCTGTCTTCATAGAGCTTGACCTGATAGGCGAATTGTTAGTAGCCATATCTACGCCAACGTGTCAACTGAACGGTCGGGTCACTTACAGCTTCAAAAGAGGCGGCACCGGCAATCAATTCATGGGAGAATTTTGATTCGTGTTCTTGGGGTTGTCCATAGACTTGTTCGTGTTCACCAAATCCAAACATTTTATATTTTTATACTAGTGTATAGATAGTCAGGTCCAAGTTGAAATTCAGGAACGAGAGGCTTCTATTTATATTGTGTAAAGATCCCGCTGGCGCGGCTCTTGTGTCAATAAACAGGACCTTAAAACTGAAACACACGCACTGGCCGCCTCGGAGGGAGTAACAACCACGAGACCGAAGTTGACAGCGTATGCAATAAGCCTCTGTCCGCCCGCAGCTATTGAGAACTTTGTTAGCAGAGCCGTCAGCCCAGCCCGTCTTGGGCCCAATGGCTGAGTGTCCACCATACACCCCCTGCCGATGCAACTCTGAGCCTGCCCTTGCCTGCCCACACTGCCCACACTGCCCACTCTGCCCACTCTGCCCACTCTGCCCACTCTGCCCACTCTGCCCACTCTGCCCACTCTGCCCACTCTGCCCACTCTGCCCACTCTGCCCACTCTGCCTATTGTCACGGTTAACTCAGAAACAGGCTTCCTCAACCATGCTAAGCCGGGCTGGCCTGCAAAATCCGCTACGACGTCGAGCGTGCCCGCCAGGCTCTGCCAAGATTAAGGGGGTGTTTGTTCGACGCATGTACTCCGCCACAGTGCCTCCAGCTGCTGGCGTGACTAGTCAGTCGCCAATCCAGGCATAGTATGAGGCAATTGCCAGAGATACAGACCCACGTAATCGAGAATAAGCTCTGGTCACAGTTCACAGCTGCTTCCACCAGCCGTCACGTGATGCATGCCACAGGCGCTGCCCGGACCCGTTGTGCTCGCTTCGCGAGCGTGCGAGCTGGCGGGTGGTGGACCCTAACCCGGCAACTATATATAGCTGGCTCAGGAGAAGTTTTTTCAGGCTTCTTTTCTCTTTTTTTTTTCCTTAGATCAAAAACAAGAAGGCTTGCCACGACGATGCGTGTTTATTCTCTAATAGCGCAACGTTGCCAGAAACACTCTGTGTTTCTTTTGCCTTCGAGAGCGATTTCCTGACTATTAGGAAGTTTAGTATCGTGTCTTCTATTAAGTTAGAGGGAGGATATATAAATGTCAAAGGAGGGAAACATGTATTAGACACGTAGTTTTTTATGTAGAAATGTTATGAAATGTTATGAATATAGCGTGGAAGGACGGTGCGAAAATACCGGGTGCTTTGTCGTTCACGAAGTGGGCCGTCCGTATGTCTGGAGCTGACGTTCGGCTCGTAGGAAAATGATGAAGTGGGTGAAAATTTATATTCGGTGTTCGATGTTCCATTAATTTTTTTTCTGCCGTGCTATACCGCGACAAATGCATGCTGTTTATTTACTTTCGCTTCTGTACCGCGTACCGTGTAAATAGATTGATGTGAACACACCTGCTACTACCCAATGGCACCTCAAAAGATTCAAAGAGAAAGCTCCATCACTGATGCTCGGTATACTCTTCGAAGATTGTTCAAGAAAGAATCTTTTCGATTTGGCCAGGAAGAAATCATCAATGCTTCGCTAAATAACGAAGATGTATTGGTAATCTTCCCAGTGGGCCATGGCAAGTCCTTGACGTATCAACTGCCAGCAGTAGCAGTCGACCACGGCTGTACGATAGTGGTTTCTCCTCTGCTGGCTCTCATGTCGAATCAAGTGGATGGACTGAGAAAACAAGGGATTAACGCCGTCAGTTTGAATAGCAACGTTAATATCGAAGATAGAAAGAAGATCCTTCATGATTTATCATGTGGACATCCCCAGATCCGACTGATATATGTTTCGCCCGAGTTGTGTGCGGTAGAATCATTTCGCAAAGTTATAGACAAGCTACACAGCCAAGGAGAACTCAATCGCATTGTAATAGACGAAGCTCACTGCTGTGTTGAATGGGGACATTCATTTCGCAAACATTACACTCAGTTGGGGTATTTCAAAAAAAAGTATCCTCAGCTACCAATGAGCGCGTTGACAGCTACCGCGCCAGTTGAGCTTCGACAGGAGATTATCAAGATCCTCAATCTACCCTCCCCGCCAAATTTACGCCTATTCACGTCCAGCTCGAGACGCCCTAATATTCATTACGAAGTGCGATTTCTGTCCGGACCCGAAGCAAAACAAGATATTCTTAGCTTTCTGAGCCGCTATTCTACTGACAGACCAGAAAACACTGGCCCTAAGCGTCTGCTTCACGGGGCAGGGATTATTTACTGCCGACAACGAAGGACTACCGAGACTCTGGCAGCCCAGTTACGAAGTGCTGGGTTTGGAGCTCAGTCGTTTCACGGCCAATTGCAAGACCAGCAAGAGAAAGCCACGATTATGGAAAAGTGGATTGAAAACGACCCTCGGTATCAGGTTATAGTCGCGACAGTGGCATTTGGAATGGGTGTAGACAAACCAGATGTTCGGTTCGTACTACACTATGATCTCCCGAACAACATCGAGTCGTACTATCAGGGTTCTGGCCGTGCTGGGCGGGATAATAAAGCAGCAAGAAGTATATTATATTACTCCAGGGCCGATGCCATGACGTTGGCAGCCCTGAGGTCGAGGGCCATTAATCTGAAGCACGGACGGGCTAAGAAGAAGAATGAGACGATTCAAGGCATGATGTCGGATGACAAGGGGGCGTTGTATGTAAGTATAGCGTGGGTTCAGGGCTTTGCCAGCATCATTCTATGAGAAATATGGTTACAACCCAGATACTAACATAACAGCTCATTGAGTATTGTGAGACCTATGACAGATGCAGGCACTTGATGATATGTGGATATTTTGACAAAGATGCAGAAGTCCCATCCGAGCCAGACAAAGAATGGTGTAAATATGCGTGCGACTATTGTAAAGACCGAGACGGGTTGAAATCTAGACGAATGGACGCGCTCACGCACCACAAAATTGACATAGCACCGCTCTACCTCATGGCCAATCCATTTGAATATTTATATCAACTGCTCTACGAGCAGACTAACGAACAATGACAAGATACGGAAAAAAATAATAATAATATTCGACTACAGCCCCTCCGCGAAGCGGAGCCACGGGTCTGGGCAGAGCCCAGCCGCCGGAGGCAGAACAAACAGACAGCCTAATCGCTGAACTCCTCTTCAGCCGGAGGAATGATCTTGGCAAAGTTTTTCGAGTCTTCGGCAATGGCTACTCGAAGACGCTCTTCATTTTCAGTGAATTCCACAATAAAGTCGGTTTCTAAGTCGTGCACTTGGTTGCCAAGGATGACGAGGGAATGTAGAGGTTCGCCAGATTCATATTCGACCATTTCCTCTAAAGTGCCAGCTCGGATCGTCTGATTAGGAGCTCCTAATCTTGAAACAGCAATGCTAGGGGTATCGGGTCCGTAGCAGTTTTGACCGCGAAGCTCCTCGATTTCGAGAAGCTGGGATGCAGCAGTTTCGATGCTCATATATCTTGGAGGTTCATAGATCAGTCTACCACGAGCCATATTTTCAATACTTTGCTCTTTGACTTTGATGTCCAGCAGCAGTAGAGTATGTAGACCTAGTTTACGGTTTTCGAGGATTTTATCATAGAAACTGTCTGGCTTCCAGCTATCAGTGAAGAAGACTAACGAAACCGTTTGGCCGAAATTATAAAGTTGTAATCCACAGGCGCCTACGGCATTCATAACTGATGCATTATGAATAGTAGTATATTTGATACCTAATTCACGGGCCCTGATGACAAGGTCAGTATGGGTAGTGGCACCAAATGGATCGCCGACAACTAAAAATGCAACATCATCTACTTGGGCGTTTTCAAGAATAGAGTCTGAACCAGATTCAACCAGTTCTCGGTCTGCCAAAATCACTTCTCGACCGTAGAACTTTTCTAGGGCCCCTTTATCGGCCGCCATTAGAATACTAGTATAAGCTTCTAAGTATACTCTTTTACATTTTTTGACAACCTCCAGTCCACGCACGGTAATGTCGGATTCATGGGATAGACCCAATCCAATTAAGTAAAGCATTTTTTGGGGAATATATATAGAGATTGAGATCGAGATGGAAATGGTGGTTCAAGATGGAGGATCAAATTTCAGGCACGGCTATAAACTTTTCAGGGCAGGGGTGGATTTGACGGGGAGCGAGACCCAGTGATGAATGAATATATCTTGATTAAAGTCCTATACAACAAATAAATCATATAACACCTACACTTCAAGCTTATTAAAAAGCCAGTATGAATGAATGAATCAAAAAAAAAAAAAAAAAAAAGGGCCAGTATGGTACAAAACTTAATTTTCGGTCTTGAGGACTCCGGTACTCTTAATTCAGTATCAACAGATACCCTACAAAATGAAGGGGAAAATCGGTCACGTGATTGCCTCTCGATACCCTACAGAATGAAAAATCTAGTCACGTGATTGCATCTATACTGGCGTTAGTTTAAGTACGTATTCTTAACTGTGAAACAGCAATATACTCCCGGTAGCTTAGTTGGTTTAAAGCGCAAGACTGTAATGGTTTAAAGTTATCTTGAGATCGGGCGTTCGACTCGCCCCCGGGAGATTTTTTGGGTAATTCAAATGGCGTGATATCTCTTAGCGGATTCAAGGCGTTCTGTTTAATGTTTTGCAATTTTTTTTTTCGTATAGTAATAGATTTAATATATTTATTTTGTTAGAGGGGTTTGCTAGTCTCGCTTGCTGCTGCTTCAGTTGTGCAGGCAGCAGTGCGGTCAATTTCAAACATATACGATAGATATACAAAGAGCGTAGTCGATAACCAACCTGATTAGACTCTCATATCATATGAGAAAGTCTATTAACCAACTCTATCTACTACACTTAGCTAGCCAATACAGCCCGATAAGAGTATACTCATATCACGACAGTCTGTAGAGGACTATTCATGGATGCTTCTCGCTTCTCACATCTCACATCTCACATCTCACGTCTCACGTCTCTGGCCGAACACTCCTGTAGGACCGAGGAGCAGCCGTTGGGATATCCTTGCATAAAAATATTTTTTTTCTGCTTGAATTCCAATAAAGGAACCTATACTTTTGATCACGAGAGGACGGTTCACAGTCGCTTCTCTCTTTCACATCTCACGTCTCTGGCAGAATAGACCTGCAGGACCGAGGAGCAACCGTTGGGTTATCCTTGCATAAAAATATATTTTCTGCCTGATCTCCAACAAAGGAACCTATTGGGCTAATGGTACTAAAACATCTACAGTAGTATAACAGAGGGATATAATAGTCAGAAGCAAACCAGCACCAGTGGGTCAATCTGCTAGTATCACTAGTATATAAGTAAGTAATACAACGCTTGCTTGCAGTGCTTTTTTATTACTACTTCAACTAGTTTTATTGCTGCAAGTGCTATACTATCATGAGTGGACCAGAATCAAGGTCTCAGTATACCGCCAGCCCGGGTTCACACTCGACACAAAGTAAAGCCAAAGGGAAAATGAGCTTTGATCAAGAAACAACTCCTCTACTACCTCGGTACGAAGATGACGTTGTAGTCACTTACTTAGATAGTCGTCCGTCCGAACCATCAGACCGACCAGATGTATCCGTTTCCGTTTCTTATCGCACGACTCCATCGTCTACACCACCAGCTACTCCACGACCTACTGAACGGCTATGGAGCCTAACAAAGTCGACATTCTCTAAAATGGCGATAATGGCTGTCATCCTGGCGTTCCTTCTAATGATTTTATATCTTCTACAGATCAACAGTCTCCGCGAAGAGATAGTCAAGGTCCCCGAACTACATATTCAAGAAGCCAACCTCGATTCATTCACGTCGGATGGCATAAACGTCCGAGTAGTCGGATACATCCAACCGGATTACGATGAAGGACTCAAGGGAGTGAAGCTGAGAAAGTCCATCGTTAAAGGGATGGCAGCGCTTATAGGATCTCTTGATGTTGGCGAGCAGAACGTCACTCTTTTCTTTGACCAGAATTTTGAAGCAGGAAAGAAAGAAGATGGCGATACCGACCCGTTTGTTCAAACTGCCAACGCGACGATCCCTCCGCTGACGGTTGATACTCACCACCTCCATAATACCACCTTCGACTTTGTTATCAAGATTAGAGATCTCGGGAATCCATTTGTGATTGGGACAATAGCGCAAAAACTGCTTTCAAACCAACCGCTTCACTTTATGGCCCACTCTAAACTGCCAGTGTCTAAATGGGGGGTTTCATTTGGACAGTATGATGTTTATGTTGACCAGGTCATCAATGGTGAAGACGATAACAACAGCGATTCACCAGATGGTGGAGACATGGAGTTCAGCTTGAATGATATCAAAGTGGTTCCAAGCACTCACCATCTCGGACTGGACGTCATCACTCAACTATCAACGGAATATCAATGGTCAATAGATACTGAAATCCCGTCCTTTGACTGGGAATTAAAGATTCCTGGATGTCCGGACGGAGACGACAATGAGACACCATTCCAATTGGCGTCCAAAGGTAGAACATATCCTATCCATCTCATTCCTCACACTACTGTCAACATTACAGTTGAATCCAATCTCCTCCAGCTCCCAGTTAAATTGCTATTTCCATGCGCTCAAAATAACGACGAAACACCAGCCAAATCGCCGCTGGACATGTTCATCCAACGCTACATGCAAGGCGAGACTAATTTAGTAACAATCGAAGGGTCGCATAGCCAGGATGACAGCTTACCAGATTGGCTGGCCGATATTATCAAGTCCATAACTTTTACTATTCCATTCCAAGGAAAGACCATCGGAGACAATCTTATTCAGGGCCTCGAGTTTAACAACTTCCGATTAGCGCTTCCTCCAGGTAACCAACCGTTCCCGCCTGTCCACCAACCAAAACAGCCACCAAGAGTGAGCGCTACGGTTCGAGTTCGTGTGAAAACTCCAGACCTGATCAACATAGATCGCTATATGGACCTCAAGGTCCCGTTCACGCGGGGCCAAGCGGACCTATTTTCGAACGGAGAGCTTTTTGCCCATATAGATATCAGTGACTGGATAGCCTGTACCACGGAGCATGCCGAAAAGTCAAACGAATATTTCATTGTGTTCGATCTTGAATCGGTCCCGCTTGAGATCATCGACCAAACAGTCTTTGGACGAGTGATGCGCGAGGTACTTGTGTCTGGCAGTTCTCCCATTCGGGTCGAGGCTATTGTGGACGCTGAAGTTTCTACTCCCATTGGCAAGCTTGTATTAACGGATCTTCCTGCCCAAGGCGATACGGAAATCACGTCTGGTTGAGGAGAAGTGATAGATTTATATTTATTGTGTACTTGGTATATGGCGTTCTTTTTTTTTTTTTTTTTCTTCTTCTTCCTGCCTCCGGCGGCTGGGCTCTGCCCAGACCCGTAGCTCGCTTCGCTCGGATGTGTGGTCGGTAGGCGCCAAGATAATAGATCGATTAGCTTTACATTTACAAAAGTATTAACCAGGTGGAAGACTACTATAGTCCACAATCTCATCCGCCTCTTTAGATGGCTCGCTGGCAAGGGCTCTATCCAAGGGAGTTCGCGACAGAGCAGTCATACCGGATCGAGCGATTTCTAAAATACCAAATGGTTGTAGGAGGTGGATGAAGGCAGAAATCCGATCGGGCTTGGCACAGAGTTCAATAATGCAATTACGATCGGAAATGTCAGCTACACGGCCGCCGAACTGACTGGCAAGTTTGGAAATGGCATCTAAATGCTGGTGCTTATGACGGAGAGCCTCGGACGAGGGAATGTTGTTGGGGTGGTAGTCCTTGACAGCAAAAGTAGGAGGAGGAGTGCTGGCGGAAGTTTCACCGGCAGCAACCTTATGAGCATGGCCATGATGGGTTAAAAGCTCCTCAAAGTATTCAGGACCTAAAAGAGACACCTTGGCCAGTAAAAGTTCACGACTGACAATTGGAGCATCAGTGTAGTCCAACACCGCCCAAACAGGAACCAAGTCTTCAATTTGTCGACGAGCCTGTTCGACAATACCATCCGGGCCCTCGAGGACAATGGTCATACGAGACAGATCCTTGACTTCGGTGTTACAGACAACCAAGGAGTCAATATTGAATCCTCGAGCTGCCAAGGTCCCTGATACTCGAGATAGAACTCCAGGCTCGTTTTGCACCAGACAGTTCAAAACGTGGGCCTTGACGGGTGTAGGACGTGGTTCCGGGGTTTCATACAGAATCGATGAAATGGCTGCCTTGGTTGACCAACTAGGAGTATCGATAGTGGGTAATGGAGGTTGTTTCTTATTGCGATGGAGCACCTTATAAGCCATTGCCGAGATAGACGAATTAGACCGGGCCCCGCCAATCATACGAGCACTGACAATTCTGCCAGCATTTCCCCCAGCCATTCTACCGACCATCTGTCGAGAATGTGACGCCAACATTTTTTTTTTCCGTGCAAAGTAAAATGTCAAACCTGAAAAGTTTCACGAGATCCACCTGATAACTCTCTCACACCAGCCGTTAGAATATGTGTGACTCAAATCATCAGTGAATTGCGCTCGCTATCTTTTTTTGCCGATATCGCTGCAAAAAAAAAAAGGCACCCTTACCGCTCGCGCGGCGTGCGCGGCGCGCGCCGGCGGGTACGCGGCGGGTAGGGGATGCCTCCGGCGGCTGGGCGCTGCCCAGACCCGGTGGCTCGCTTGGCTCGTTTTCTGGGGAAGACGAGGAGTGCGCTCGACGTGCGAGTGGACCACTAGCCGTGTACGGTCCTCGCAACGAGCGAACCGAGCTACGGGTCTGGGGCAGAGCCCAGCCGCCGGAGGCTGCCGGAGATGGCCCAAGCCAGCGCGGAGTGCATGATGTGATGGCATGTACGTCTTCGATGCATGCCTGACAGGCAGGGTCAAAAGAAACGAGCTTTTAAGGGGGGGAATGAGCAGCCTCTCGTTACTACGGCAGAAGAGTGCTAAAAATAGGTGCTCGGGTTGATATATATAGTAGCAGGGTGGATATGAGCAATTGTAGAGGTGTAGAGTGGTTGGATGGCGTGAGAGCGAGGTAACCGCGTGAGAGTATGGCAAGCGGCGGGATTAGAGTTTGTGAGAACCGCGCGCAGTGAGATTGGAGACACGGTTGTGGCAGTATGGCGTGGCAGCCATAGCGGGACGAGACGGGAGCGGAAAGATAGTAGTGACGGCACGGGAAATGGGGCCTTGGGCATATCAGACAACGCGAGACGAGATGAGGCCGACGCAATGACCACTATGAAACTCCACCACCGGGTCGGTCTGGAAACTCTATGTAATGACCCGGCCCACGATAGTCATTGTTTCAAAGATGCAGCAGGGCCAAAGCTTTTTCTGGTGAAATAATGCTACGACCCGGCGCAACAACGGAATATACGGCGCTGGGCATAAGAAGAATGGACGATACGTGCGACGTTTGTCGAGTTGATAGGCGCTTAACCGTGCCAAGAAACCTTAATTAGCACCGCTTATTAAACAGCCTTCCTCTTTGGACGTATCATCTGCAGGCCTGATGAATCTGAATCTTGTTATCTAGTGCCATGGCAGACAATGACAAGATCAAGCAGATGCCCGAGAACGGAACTTGAGCACGAGCTGGAATGGATAGAGTAATATATTAATAGAATAAGAATATTAGAATGGGAATAGAATCGACTGGAGTACGTCATCCGCTTCGTTCATTCCCGTAATGCGATTAGATATCCGGTACATATTTGGGGGCATCCAAGTCCACGATAGTGACCGTCGACGTTTTAACTTGGCAGTCCTCCTCATGTCCCCAACGGAACATTCGACTGTCGCGACTACCTACGACCTCTCGCACGACCACCGTCCACCCTCACACGAGCACCTACCGTTCTCCCACGGTCTTGCTGTCCTCCTCGTCCGACATCTCCCTCGGTCCCGTCGGGCCGTCGCGTGGATCTAAAATGTGCGCATACCATCTGTCGCCGATATCGTATACTCCACAGCTAGCAGAGTCCATAGAAGGGTCGTCATACTCCCACATGGCATCCCACGAGCTAAGAATAGGGAGCGGTTAACGCTCGCTGACTCGGTGCATGCGATCGGCGGATTATCAACACACCCTGTAGCGCATGAGCGACATCTGCTGCTCGTTATAGTAATAGCACGTGGACCGAGCTTCCCCAGTCGATGCCTCCGGCGGCTGGGCTCTGCCCAGACCCGTTGCTCGAGCTTCGCTCGAGGTTGCACGGGAGAGTGGTACGGTTTGGGGGGGGCCGATGCTATGAGGAGGGCTGGCGGAGGTAGCATGCGTAATATCACCGCACTCTACGTTCTCTACGCTGTCTACGCTCTGTGTGTGCCTCATACGCTCGCGCCATCTCGCTGTACCTCGCACGCTCTCCTCATACGCGCCGTTGCCTGCAGGCAGTATAACGGGCCGATCCTAGCTGAATCTGATTACGACGCCGAGAAGCTGCATAGACTTTCACTTTTCTCGGTGCAAATTAA
>JAKTRT010000099.1:0-21039 GCA_030579895.1 Sugiyamaella grinbergsii | reverse complement strand
TACCCTTTGCAGGAGCATTTGGCGGGAATATTGGCCGGATTCTACCTAGTGTGGGAATATACAGAAGAATATAGGCAGGTGAGTGATATTCAAATATTTCCCGGTAGGAATGCGATCTCATACTGAAATCTACGACTGTTTGATCAATGTTAAGCGGAATGGAATGGTATCTCAGCTTAGATTCCTAGTCAGAGACAGTCAGATTATGTATTTGCCCGATTGCTGAGGAGTTTTATATATATTTGAAGAGTGTTTTTTCAAATAAGGGTTTCTATGTTTGTTGTATGGTATTATATAATTTGTAAGTAATACACAGCGTAGATAAGAAAAAGAAGAGCATAACATATACTGGCTGGCACGACTACCTGAAACCAAAAAAGAGGGGAAAAGATATTGGTGATATAGACCGACCTGCTCAATCGAACCTTCATCTTAACATGGACCCTATCAGTTAGACAGTAGACAACAAAAAATGTAATAATTAAATGAGAAATAAATAGAGTTAGTTATTTGATATTTTTAGCCTTGTTCGATACGCACAGCTTGATCAAATACTCCATGAAATCTTGCAGATTAACGTCATCGGTAAGTACTACGGCCCCACTAGCAGGACTGCCAATGTCAGAAGCCGATTTCGAAGGGTTGAGACGGGAGAACAAGAACCTGGCTTGACTACCTCGAGCTTCAGTGTCAATAAACCTAGGTAGAGGAAATCTATCAATAAGCAGTTGCGATGCATCTTGACGCGGAGCATCAAGAAGTTGCTTGAAATTCGCATACTCGGGGAGATCTTGATAATGTTCTTTACGCCATGTGGCAATTGTTTCACCGTGATAGATGAGAATATGGAAAAAAGTATCAAGAAGAAGAATCCGGTTGGGACTGACCGATAACGAGTCTAATAAAACAGGCTCGGGGTCGGTTTGGTTGATTTCGTAAGAGGTCAGTGTTGGTTGGACCATTATTGAACAGTTTGTGGTATCTTCCTGCATAAGAACATGTCGATAATAGGCAGTTTCATCCGGCGAATTGTTAAAAACTTGAAGAAATTGACTTCGACGCAGATGGTAGACAAATTGTGGAAAATAAGTAAACGAGTCAGTAAGACGGAATGAATGAGCATCTTCTTTAATGTAATTAGCAAATCGAATGCAGAGTTTGATAAGGGTCGAATCAATCCAACGAGTAATATCAGCAACTGGTAGTCCATGTTCAGCCTTGTAGATACATAACTTGGCTAATATAGATATTGCTGCTTCCTGGTCGAATGACTGAGATAGCGTGAGAATGGAGGATGGTGAATGATTAGGCAGTGGTTGCAATCCTCGGTTAGACACATCAAATGGTCGGCAAAGGGTAGTCACTCGAAGTCGGTACGATCCCGACGAATGCAGATAATGGGTAGAAAATTGGATATACGCCTGAGGAAGTCCTTCCCCCGCGATTACAGTAGGTGGTTGACTATTAGTTACATCGAAAAAAACCACATATGTGCTTGATGGACCTAGTGCCGCGATTCTCCAGCTACTAGTACCACCGATTCCAATTTCTGTTTCCGCCACATGTGTAGTCTTTTTAGACTTGTTCGAGCTTATGGCATGGCCCAATAACCCCGACACTTTAATTTCTTTACTCATTTTAACCATCAAGCTGGCCAGGAATCCCATTTCCAGAAACCCTTCCTGAGATGAATCAAAATTGAACATTCGTATAAAGCTTTGCTTGAAAATAGATGTAGCAAAAGAATCAGTTAATACGATTACACCACCGGTCTTACTGGCCAACGAATTCATTTCCTCTAAACCAACTTGATCATAACAACCAGCAAATATGTCAATTGCATTACCATTCTGAGCTGCTCGATTGGCCAAACCTTCATAAAACTGTTTAGCCTTTTTATGATATTTAGCTGACTCATTGTCAATATCTTTATGTGATCGCAGAGGCTCTCTCAAAGAAGGGTCGACAATCATTCCTGGTCCTATAGTGCACGCACCAGCAGTAAATAACATAATTCTAGATGGACTAGCTGGATATAGTGACTGTAATAGATTCTGTGCGACATTTAATGCCGCTCCTGTACATCTATCTTGACGGCAGTCATGTTTTGTATAAAATTCATTTGATTGCACCTGTTCTAGAATGTTTGTAATGTCGTACTCAAATTCTTGCAAAGGCTGGAAATAATTCGACGAAGAAGGAAATCCTTTTCTTTGAGAAGGCACGTGTATATTAGCTCTAGATCTGACATCGGAAGGAGTGATTCCCAACAACTCCTCTATTCTCTGAAAAGTATAGTTCTTGTTGCCGTTAAATACAATGCTTTTGAAGTTTTCATGCACTTGAATCATCGTGCCATAAGTGATAAGTCCAATCAGAGAGTCTTTAGGCAGTAGACTCAAGGAAACAAGCAGCGCTTCCTTCAAGGCTTGGAGTCCCTCTGAGTCCTGACTAGTATCTACAACGAATAAAAAGATTGGTCCAGCGCCTCCAACTCCCTTAGAGATCAAAGGAGATACGCTATTGAGAACATATTCCGTAGTAGAATTCGTAGGCCTGACTTCTACTGGTAGATTGTCTTTATCAATATTCATATAGCCCACAGGAAATGCATTTCTCTGATTACATAGCCTACACATCCAGCTTTTGTTTCCAAAATCCAGATGGCAGTATGGGTTCAACACCGCTCTACAATCGGCATTCCCACACAAAACAGGCTCATATTCTGCGATTGGTAGATCTGGCCTAGTCTGCAAGGGCTTGTAGACCGCTGCAAGTGGGAACACGGCTCTTGCTGCTTCATGGGCACTATCTGGAAACACATTAAACGAGAATCGAACTCCATCGATATCCTCTGCTGTTTCCGGATCCTAGGATGTTAGCCAGGCATTTCATTGAACTCATCTAAAGTTCCACTTACCATTTCACTTAATTGCGTAATGCGTCTCTATGAATTCAGAGGCAGTTTAGAGACATGGAATCGACATGTGGAGTGACCTGGCATTACCTACAGGTTCACCAAACTGGACTCGTTATAAGAATATTGTCATACACTCATGACGTATGCTTGCTCAAAACCCCGATACAAAGTCCTATTTGCTGGCTGGCTTCTCATCTAAGTATCATACACACCTCCGTAAGGCGGCCATAAAGTCTGTAAAGCAGAGTTCATACCTGGTCTGGGCAGCGCCCAGCATCCGACGGCAAAACTGGGACAGAGTATATTACTGTTCTATACATTTCTTGAAAGTTCGTGATAGTTGGATTACAAAGAAGGTAATGGAGGTAGAAGTGGGGACAGGAGGACAGGCGGGAAGCTACTTTTGAAGAATGCGGTGAATGGATCATTTAGGGATGGCTAATTACAATAAAAGTTCCAATGGGTTCTCAACAGCACGCTTAAGAGCATTGATCCATTCGGCACCAACGGCTCCATCAACGACCTTGTGATCAAAGGAAGCAGTAAGATTCATAACATCATCAAACGCAATACCAGACTCGGACTCGGGGTCTTCAATAGCACGTCTCTCGACAGTACCAACAGCTAAAATGGTGCTTTGAGGAGGGTTGATAATGGCAGTAAAGAAAGTAACCGCGGGGTTCATTCCCATGTTAGAAATGGTGATGGTACCACCTTGGTATTCTTCAGGAACAAGCTTTCCTTCGCGAGCCTTCTTTCCAAGAGCCTTGACCTCACTGGAGATAGTAGCAAGACCCTTGGCATTGACATTACGAACAACAGGGGTGATCAGACCTGTGGGAGTGGCAACGGCAACGGAAATATCGACATTCTTGTATTGACGAATAACGCCCTCTTTCTCCAACCAAGCAGAGTTGGCTTGAGGGACAGCGGCATTGGCAACGGCAATAGCCTTCATAAGGATATCATTGACGGAGATCTTATATCTACCATCGGCAGCAGCATTAAGAGAAGCTCTCAACTTGAGTAACTTGCTAACTGATACAGTGGAAGAGACAATGTAGTCGGGGTTGATTTGCTTGGATTGACTCAATCTGGATGCAATAGTCTTACGCATGGCCGAGATGGGGATATCTTCATATACAGCACCAGCAGCAGGGGCAGCAGCAGGACTAGAACTAGTGGCAGATGCTGCAGCAGGAGCGGGCTTATAGCTTTCAACATCCCTCTTGATAATACGGCCGTTAGGACCAGTACCCTTGACATTCTTAAGAGGAATGCCCTTTTCAAGAGCAATCAATTTGGCAATAGGAGAAGCCAAAATACGATCAGTGGGACCACCAGATGAAGTGGCTTGAGGGGCTGAACTCGAAGGTGACTTGGCAGGGTCGGACTGGGGAACTGGGGTATCTTTCTTTTCAGCACCGGGGTCAGGTTTGGCATCACCGGCAGAATCCGCTTCAGCCTCGGCAGCACCTCCCTCAACGTCGGCAGCAGTGAAATCAGCAAATGCAGCAACGTCGGATTCTTCTTCAACATAGACACCAATTGGCTTGCCAATGGGGACATCTTTGGAACCAGCCTCTAACAG
Organism: Sugiyamaella grinbergsii; assembly: GCA_030579895.1. Lineage (NCBI taxonomy): Eukaryota > Fungi > Ascomycota > Dipodascomycetes > Dipodascales > Trichomonascaceae > Sugiyamaella > Sugiyamaella grinbergsii. The sequence goes on along the minus strand of JAKTRT010000099.1, from coordinate 16,528 downwards.
AACCTTTGCAAGAAATCCTTCGTCTTGGAATTCGAAATCCATAGTAGCCTTGTCGGTCTCTATCTCGACCAATGATTCACCAGGAGACAATTTATCACCCACGGCTTTTTGCCAATCACCTACATTACCTTGAGTCATGGTAGGAGATAGAGCAGGCATACCAATGACAGTATGAGATGGGAAAGTTTTCGATGCGTACAATCTAGCAAAAGTAGGAGCAGCAACGAAGCTGTTACGGGTGGGTTAGTAGGTGGTACACTAATTTAGCAATGACCAATGTCCAACCAGCCACGACGGTCTGGTTCACGGAGCTGTCGAGACAAGAAAACTTACGAATTCATATGAACTCGGGCAGAGCGAGCAAAAACCCGTCTGGAAAGTAAAGCGGCAGCCGACATTTTAAAAAAAATGTATTTCTTTCAATTCGTTCTATCTGATGTGAAAAACTATTGGGAAAAAAAATATCAATTGCAGTTGCTCAATTAAAGGGCTAACCTGTACCAAAAATTTCGTTGGTGAAGTTATCAAGTAGAAGCAGAGAGATACAGAATTCTCAATGCGGGAAGTTGTCCGGGTAGGGGTTGGCAGGAGGTAGGAGGAGAAGTAGGAGACGGCCAACTGGCAGGCAGGAGGGAGACAGTGAATTTTTTTTTCTCCCAACGGCAGGAGAGGAGGCAGATAGGAGCGTGCTTCGTTGCAAGCTGAACGAGCACTGGTCGGCCGACGAGCAAGGTGTTTTGCTAGCATTGGCCCTCTGTTGGGACAAGTAACTGCGCGGGTTAGGAACGAATCTACAACAAAGTGGCAGACGAGCCATAACTAGCCCAGCCGGAAAAGAGAGTAAGTAGGCGGGTGGGGGGGGAGCGGATGTTCCGTGAAAGCCCGTCGCAGTCGTGGGGGGCATATCCGAGTCGATGAACGGCCCAACTGATCATGAAGGAGGTTCGCTTGACGTTGGCCGGACCTGACGTTGGGCTCGACCTTTCACTACTACAAGACCAATAAACAGCGCAAACGAATATCAGGTCACGGTCCAATCACTGAACCACAGAAACAAAGACATTATCGCTTGTTTCTACGTTTGTTCGTCACTTGATACCAACTCAACAAGCCTGGACACTGTTTAATGCGGTGGTGGTTTTTACGGGCCAAACATCAGCGAGTAAGAAGTTTTTCCGAAAATGCGCATCTATATGCACGCAACGGACCGGATCTGCCCGTCTTCTAAAACCGGCTCGGAGTCACTTTATCTGAGATTAACAAACACCGACACGTTCAGAGAACCGATAGTGTTGGCAACTGAGAATGAAATTACATGTATACAAAGTAATGGGCCGATAAATTGCTACTTTATATACTGGGCCCTGCATACATGCGGCTTGGGTTAATCCGATGCAAAGTATAATAATCCGAACCCTTGCTCACAGAAGTTCCAGACTCGACCCGTACCAGCGAGTCGATATATCCAGACCATTGGGAGGGTTGTTACTATGGTCTTTTTTCTCGAACATGGACGTGATTTTCGACAGAGTTTTAATGTGGTCGTCTGCCCACTCGACTTGTGCTCCGTTCACTTTATCAAACGTGTCTCGAGTGGTTTGCCAGGAAAATCGCACTACGTTTGACCATCCGAAAATCGGGTCAGCTTGATTATGGAGCCAGGTAGAAGTACGGGCGTCCGAGGGATAGCCAGATCCCCATTCTCCGTTGCTTTCATCCAGGGAAATTAATGACGCATCTCTAGTGACCTTGGCACAAATCGAAGCAGCACTTACGATTGGATATAACGAATCGGCCTTTTTCGCTACCGTGAACCTGATAGTGGGAAACCGCTTAGAAAGCTTGGCTTGATATTTCAATGGCGGGCCAACCGTATCAACATATACTTCGACAATATTCACCCCCTTCTTAAGCACTTGATCGATTAGCTCCATGGTAGTATCATGTGCTTGTTCGTTCAAATTATAGGCACCGTGATGCTCGGGCCGTAGCATTCCACTTGAAATATCTCTAGCTGTCATGATTGTAGTTGCCCATCCAATATTGGCTTTCAGCTCTTCATTTGTACATAATTGTTGTAATAAATTAGATCGTGTTTGATGAGTTAACACTTTAGAATCATCAAACCCAACTTTAGCTAATGTCTCCTTATAATCTATTCCGCAATAACTTATTCCGTATACCATTGGACCAAGCACAGGCCCACGGCCCGCTTCGTCAACTCCTAAAAGGCATGGAGTTGAAGATGAGATTTGCGACGGTATCTCAGTGTGGAAAGTATAACTTTCAAACGGATCATATGTTTTGTGAGGGAGAGAAGGCGGCAAGAAACTCACGGGCTCCAAGACCTCATCAACCAGTTGTGACTCTTCGGTCTCGACGTCTTCGTCGACAAATGCCTGGGAGCTATCTTCAATTTCTTTCGCAATCATTTTGGTATATATAATTTCAAGCTGATTCCGATGTCGAGGGTTTAATTGATAGTCGCGTAAACGCGTTTCAGGGGAGCACCCTAGCCCTGGAGGTTTTATTTGCCTGAAGAACGGTTTGAAGTTGGTCTAATTGAGAGATAAGCCTGGGTAGAAAAAACAAATATGCGAATTTCCCATGTTGCGTAAAGAAGGTTATAGGGATCATGAGAAGTTGTCTTATGGCAAGCTTGATTTGGTTATGTTGTCGCGCGTGAAGCCAGGGCTTTGGATCGACAAACTCGTCAAGCAGGTTCTCAAAATGATTCAAGTAGTATGGTCACTATATTGATAACTCATAGTACATGAGTCTATATGCTAATAAATTATTATATACATTCTATTGATACTTAACCGTTTTCACGGTACCAAAAGTTAAAACTTGACTAATTCTATCTGCTCCAGTTAGAAGCATACAAAGACGATCTATTCCCATGCCCCATCCCCCAGTCGGAGGCAATCCCCACTCCATAGCTGAGATGTAACTTTCATCTGGAAGAGGAGACTCGGAATCCTTCAATGCTACATTATCATAAGCTTGACGAGAAAAGTTTTCTTTCTGAACAAATGGACTATTCTCTTCTTCGTAGGCATTCGCATATTCTCTACTATTTATGAATAACTCAAATCTGCGAGAGATAGTACGCGGAATACCATTGATCTCCAGTGTGGTAGATTTCGCGAGTGGGGACATTATGTGAGGTTGGTTGATAATGAAGGTGGGCGAAATACACTGTGGTTCAATAAAGAGACCGGCCAAGTTGTCCAGTAATTTCGAAGCAGTTAATGGTGTGGATGACTCAGGACAAGGCGTACCTATGGTCTCGTAATATGCTATCAATTCTTGTCGATTTCCTAAATCGATTGGCAACTGCTTGCCGGTTACTTCTTCAATCTCAGAAATAAAATCAATTTGTCTCAACTTGTTGTTCTCATGAAACTCATCTGCGAGTTTAATCAGGACCTCCCGACTTTCAAGGTCAGGGTGTTTCATTTGAACAGCCAATACCACCTTATACAGCAGTTTTTGAGTTATAGAAATGAGCTCATCCAGAGTGGTATACGACTGATAAAACTCACAAGAAGTAAACTCTGGATTATGAGAAGCATCTATTCCTTCATTTCTAAAGCATTGGCCAATCTCGAACACCTTGTCGAATCCAGATATTACCAATCGCTTAAGCCATAATTCAGGAGCAATTCTCATCGCCAACGTAGTAGTGGTAGCAGCAGCATAATCTGAATCTTCTTTGTTCCTACTCTTCTCTAATGCGGTAGATTTAGTAAGAAACGGCTCGGCAGTTGCACCTCCTGACTGACTAGATAATATAGGCGTCTGTACTTCGACAAAATCATGGTCTTCAAAAAAGGTTCGAATATTTGATATGATAGTACTTCTCGCAAGTATAATGTTTCGCGACGCATTATTTACTGCTAGATCAACTACTCTGTTATGAAGACGAGTAGTTTGGTTCAACTCGGTTGTCGGTAAAGGATGCAGACACGGAGCTAATAAAGCTATTTCTTGAGATGCCAAGAGAGAAAACTCACCACTTTTTGTCCTCCACGGTTGCCCAATAGCAGTTATGATGTCTCCACGTCGCAACAAAGCATGAGCATCTGAAAATCGATCAACATCATCGCCAGACCCAGTCATTTTCCTACAGTTAAGGACTATTTGAATATGATTAAAGTCTTGCAAAAGGTCAATGAAGATAAGCCTTTTACCGGACCGCCGGATTGACTTGATCCTTCCATTAACTTGGATCAAGTCGGTCTCTGGGATATCTGTGTGGACGGTTAACTCGGTATCCCATTTTGATATTATGTCTGGTATTCGTATAGATGGTATAGTAGAGTTCTTGGTAGTTTGAAGAAGGGGATATAACCTATCATTAGCCTGAATCTCAGTTTGGCCACCTTTCAAACTTTGATTACGTTCCATAAAACTTGAGCGGAGTTCAGCATCAGATGGCTGTTTGGTCGCACTTTTACGCGAATAAGTACGATGTATCGGTACGATCGTTTGAGCAACTCCAAGATGAGATGGACGAAATGCAACCGACCGTCGAAAACAAGACAACCACTATAGGAGATAGTTAGTATTTACGGATATGAAACATCTAAGACCGACTTTTACACCTCCAATTATATCCTCAGTGAGAAGATTAGATTGATGCACATTCGGATTGTCAAGTCCTTTTGCAAAACATTGATACAAAGGTTATCATCATTGGATTGTAGGAGAGTATTTCGTCGCTATTTCTACTATAAGCGGGTCTTGCACAATACTTACCATTTCAAATTTGGCTTTGACTGGTGGACTAGATTGGACAGTCTGGACGTCGATGATGAACTTGCTTATTTTTGAAAAATAGCCGCGTGTCAGGGTCGCGCCGATCGGTTTCTCCCTGCATGTTCTGAGATCTCTTGTATCCTCCTAATCACAAAACGAATAAATGAACGAAATAGTTATTTATATATACGAGAATGCTATAAGTTATATGAATCTAATCTGTCTTTTGCGCTTTTGATTTTCATAGCTACTCTTGTACTAAGCTCATAATCTTCGTCCCAGTTAGCAGCCAGTTCAAGGTAATCGCGGGTAGCTCCAGCGTGTGATGGGCCATTTAATTGCCATTCAAAAATAGCCCGCTCATAGATAGCACTGGGACCAGACCATGGTTCAGAGAGATGCTTGAAATATTGTAATTTGTTAGGAACTCCATGAGCAGATACTCCTCGATTGGCGATGGGGGCACAAACAAAAGGCATAATTTGAGTTTCCAGTAATTTGGCACCTTCTTCAACTCGACCGAGGGCTCGTAGGGTGACCGATGTAAGTAGGTTTCGCGACAGAGAGTCAGCATCAGTTTCTTCTAGAGGAGCTAGACTTGGAGACGCAGCGAAAGGAGTTCCACAACGGCCAGAATATCCCAGAGTCAATAGGGTCTGCTCAAGGTTCTTCTTTGGCATACGATTGTAGCCATTATAGAAATACAGAACTTCATGAATTGGCGAAGTGGCAATGGCGTCAACAATATCAATATGCTTTGAAGCAGCTTCGGTCTTCCAATGATTGATCTTACGCAGAACAAACACATCAAAAGGCATCGCCTTGGCCATGAATTTCCGCTTTCCAAGCATACTAGGGGCTTTCTCGATACATTCTTTAGCCTTCTTTTTGTACAAGGCAGCTTTTGCAGAGTCCTTTTTGTTCATCGTGTAATCACGGAAAAGTTCGACATAGCATGCACCAGCCAAGTACATGTAAAGAGCATGAGACCAGGTATTGAGGTCAATAAGGCGGATAAAGGCCTCGGCTGACCGTTCAAATTCATGAAGAATACAAGTCATAATCGTCTTATCAAAGAGCATCAGACCTTCAACTTGCATCATTTGGATCGGCCCACTGGAAGTGTCATCCATGATTTTCACTGCCTCAACAAGATCGGTATGAGCAACCATTCTACCCTCTTGAAGTTGCCAAAGAGCACCTTGAGAGTAGAACGAGCGAGCTCTTTTGAGAGATGACTGAAGGTGTATTTTGATTTTAGCAAGATCTTCTTCTGCGAGACCGTTGGAAGCGGTGGTGGCGGCGCTCAACGCCGACGAGCTTTGATCAGCAGAAATACTAGAAGTGGCAGTTGACGCTGACGTGGTAGAAGCAGAAGCAGACGCAGTGGGAGCCACGTCTTCTGAAGACTTTTGAATATCAACAAATTGAGTGGGGCCGTCATAAAATTGCAGCAACGCTAACAAAGCAATGGCACCATGGATATTCGAGTATTCAGAAGCTTTCCATAACATGCGAAGGCCGTTTTCACGATCGCCTCTGAATCCTACAAGAGACATGACTTTTCCCAGAGTAGGAGGAATTATCGATAGAATCAGTTGGAGTAATCCAAACATACAGTTGACACCGGAGATGATGAATTCATCAGTTGCTGCTATAGTATCGACAGAAACGTCAGTCGTGTTGGCGGTGACGCTGACATTATCGCTGTGAAGGGGAATCGGTTGATCGTCATCTTTATTAATCAAAGTAACAGACGACTGGCTGAAAAAAGTCCCATTTTTCACCAACCTCTCTTTCCGAGCAAGTTCAAACTTCTTGAATTTCTCAGACCATATTTGTGACTGTTCAGGAGAAAACGAGCTCGTATCAACAGGAGAAGGAGAAGGCGGAGTAATATGAGTACCTTCAAGTTTGGTAGACACATGGGATAGCGCGGCAGTAAGGATGTTACTATAGTGCTGCGGTTGAGCAGTGGTGTTACCACCATGACTCTTAATCTGGTTATATAACTCGTCAAGAATCTGGTACGCTTTACGTAATCTTAAGAAAGCTTTAGCAGCATCCAGCATACTTTCGGACAAGAACATGGCAATGGCGCCCATCAAGTTTGATTCAGCCAGAGTGAGCGCATATTCAGCTCCAGGCGGGAAAGAAGAGCTTTTCGAGGGTAATCGTTGGGCCTTTTGGCGGTCTTTGGAAGAAGCTTGTTCTGCTTCATGTAACGAATCAACTGCTCTTTTGACAGCTTCTGGCTCGAATCCAAGAGTAGCTTCAATAAAATGAATGACTCCCCACGCCAGTTTATAGTACGTGGTTTTCCCCTTTTTCAGGATTTGCTGGGCTTGGTCAGGCCTGTCATCCATGACCAGATCCATAGCTTTTAAGCCATATTCGAGAGAAATGGCATTTTCTAGAGTCTGCAGTTGTTGGCTGAACGCTTCCGAGTTTGGGCTAGCATTTTCTTCAGAAGACAGAGAAGCTACTACACTGCTTGAAGACCTAAGGCCAAGAGCTTTGAGCATGGTATGTATGTAAGAGGGGGGATGAGAGTTGACGAGGAGCCAGACAAATACTTAGACCACTGGGAAGACGAGAAACCAGACAAATAACTAGAACCACTGGGAAGAGGAACTCAACAAAAAAAAAAAAAAAAAAAACTTTGGCCAGATATGAGAAATTTGACTTTTTTTTCTAAACGTCGACTCGCACAAATATCAGCTATATTTTGCGGTTCTACTTCTTGCTGAAAATGTTGATTCACAGACGTGCTGGTTTACCCCGTATGATCCTACTGCCAGACAAAATAGAAGGTATCTAACAAAGTGGAAAAGGTGGTTAAATAAAACGTCGTCTTTTTCACCGCTGAGCCACCCAGTATATTCAAACTAATAATAAAAGTCTTGCAATATTTTTATTTTTTTAGCTTTAAGGTTCCAATAAATCTTTTTAAATGGCTGAGTTAGGAATGAACTCAAGTCTACGGACTGGATATGATAAGGAGACCTCGACCCTGGTTAAGGTACATTGGGCCTCGAATGATAGTCTGGATTAGGGTAGTACCATCTCTATGTTATCTCCTGATTAGGGAATCAGATGGTTCGCCGCGCCAATATAATTTAGCCGGCTATGCTGGGAGTGGTAGTAATAGCAGGCTGGGTAGGCAATGCGATAAGGGGTGGTGGTCGAGCAGGAGAGGTCCAACTCAACAGAAGGAGATGAGAGGTGAGAACTAGGAGATATAAAAAAAAGGACCATAACTTGACTCGCCCGGCTATAAAGAATTAGGGAGTCGAAATTAGGGAATCTCTGTACCGGATATGGGGGCAGACAAATTCTAACCTAAAAATGTATCCCGGTTCCAATTTTAGAACCGAGTCTTGATTTTTCTCTCTCCGACGTCTATACTCTTAGAATGTGCTATATATGGTAGAATGGGTATGGATACTGCGGGTTGTTCAGTCCGAATATCAACGTCAGCCTGCTGATGGGCAACTTCTAATTTGCAGATGCGTAATCTTATGTGCGGACATGCAGAGCCACATCAGCGTGAAGAGCCGCGGCCGCCTCCTGCGGCTGGGATCGTTTCCAGACCCCTAGGTCGCTTCGCTCGTCAGTGTCGTCGAGACCTTAGGGACTTAGCCATGGGACAGGGCCATAAGTTTGATTTGTCCAGCCAAATAGTAGTAACTACGTAACTACCGGCCGGGACATGCGACGAGCGACGAGCGAAGCGAGCTACGGGTCTGGGCAGAGCACAGCCACCGGAAGCACAACAGAGGAGACGGGATCTAGCAAAATTGAAGTATTCTTGAAAGCAAAAATAATAATAGTAAAAAAAAAAATTTTTAAGGTCATTCGTACTCGTAGAGAGAATTAGCATAGAAACCAAATTGATATAAATAAACCATTCTAATGGCAATGATTGCGACGACAGCAACAAGGATTTCTAATGCGAGAGTAGCGGCTGTACGTCGTAGACTACTCTCGCTGTCTAGAAAAAAGTAAGCGATCCGGCCGGGACACGGAAGCGTCTTTTGCGGTCCATGGAAGGGGACGACGAAGACGGCTTGACGTTGTCGCGGAACGTGTTGGTGGACAGCTGACGAGGCGTTTTGGGCTCGTCGGTACTGTCGTCGTGGGAGACGTCGCTAACAGAGGTATTGGCCGACTGGGGCTCTTCTAATTTACTAGACAATCTTGTAATTTCGTTTCGGGCGTTATTGTATTGCATCGTTAAGTATTGGGATTCGGAAAGATGGCTTTTTTGCTCCTTTCGATAATTCTCCACCTCAGTCTGGAGCTCGGTGATTTGACTTTGTAAGGACTTAATCAATGCTGTAGGTGACGACGAATTGGCTTGCCAGCTACCTGTGTCAGTAACAGGTGCGGATCTAGACGAGGGCTCTGCAGACAGTCTGGACGCTGTTTGTTCATACTCTTCTAATAATTCCGACTGAGCCTCGAACTTTTGCTCAAGAATTGAAATATATCTGTTCAAATCCTCATTTATGGCCACCTCTTGACCTTTTTCCAACGTCAGCTGCTCATTGTGCTTGCGGGATTCGGATAACGCCTGCTGCAGACATGAAATGGTCTTCTCATAGTCTTCAATAACCGCGTTGACGTTTTGTTGGAACGCTTCAGATCGTAATAACCTTTCCTTGTAATCCAAATGGGGGCTAGGAACCAGAGAAGGAGACGGACTAGAGGCTTCAACGGTTCCATAGGTAGGCTTAGAGGTGTACTTTGGAATAAAGCTTATTGGAATGGACAAAGGGATGCTTGAAAGCGGTAAAGAAGGAGAAGAGGACGAAGGTGGATGGGATAGCACTGGAGTTAGAGTAGCCGGAGGGTTGCTGCCAGTACAACCAGTTACATAGCCGCTGCTATCGACCTTGTTTTCCAGCCCAGGCGAGATTGGCCGCCGGTCAAATAATGGCGTCGACCTTGGCGTTGGCGAAGGAGATCGAAGTGCTATTATAGCATTCGGTCCGCCACTAACAAGCTCAACTCGATTCTTCCAGTAGCTAACTTCTCTCTGAAGATGTGCAATTGTTAACAACATGTCTTCCTTGCTCTGGCTTTGCTGGATTTCCGGGGCCAGTTGAATAGATCTTGCTCTTTGAGCATACGACAGAGTGCTAACCGTTTCACTTAAATAAAAACTCTCAGTAGTAACACAAGCAATTAGATATGTAAGAGCTTTACCACCTAATGAATCTTGTAAAACTCGGGTTAATTTAGAATCTCGATATGATATATGTGATCCCGGTGTCAGAGACAGTTGAGAAATGACTTTCCCTAGGCTGGTCAATCCAGAGTTAATAGAGATACCCTCCTTAACTCTGCCATCAGTAGCTTTAGTGTTTTTGAGTCGTTCGCTCCCTGCCAGATCCACAAAGTTCAGTTTACTTGTAATGGTCGTAATGATGCCAGTCTCAGGATTAATTTGGCGTTGCGTGAGGTGGATAGTGAAAATGGCATGCGATCGTGAAGATTGCGAGTTCACAGCAGTGGAATTGGTCTGTCTCACTGATGAGCCATAGTTAAGCTTTTGAAGTAGCTTGTCAGCACTTGCAACCACTACTTCATGAAGCCCACTGACAATAATATTGCCTTTTACATCTTCTCGGATGGAGATATTAGATGCAGTAGCATTATTGGTACCGACATTCAACAGATCTCGAAACTGCTCGTTATAGATCTCAAGATATGTTACAGAGACAGCCCAAGGAGATCCAGATGGAGTTCCTGCTCTAGTTTGAGACGTCAACGAGTCACCAGAAATCGTTATGTCACCTAACTGCTCGAAAAGTGTTCTTGAGGCCCTACTGACAATCCCCATTGAATCCTTGTCATGTTGACTATCTGCAGTCCCCATTGTATAACTTTTCCCGGACCCGGACTGGCCATATGCCATGATAGACACATTATAGCCCTTGATCAATGCAGGAATGGACTCCTGAATGTGACTGAAAATGCCTGATTGCTTAACATTCTCATCAAACACTTTATCAAAGATAAACTTCTTAGTACCATTGCTGGTGCCGCCATTGATGCCCCCAAAGATATTGGTTAAAATGGAGATATTGTTGGGCCCAATTGATTCAACCACCGAGGTCTTTAGCTTTGAGGGGATGGCCTCCCCGTCTAGCACTGCAGACAAATCAATAGGAGGCCTTATACGAACAGCAACATTCACGCCCACATTTCCAATGGTGCTGTCGCCTCTTGATACCTTACCACTTCTGGATACTCCACCACCTCCTGAGTCAGTGCTTGCTGCTCTACCATGACCACCGCCAGCTATAACCGACAGCCTCGAAGGCGACCGTGGACTAGCCTGGCCACTATCCAGGTTTATTCGCAATGAAGACCTTGAAGACGTCATCTTTACTCTGCTCGGTAGGTGTTTGTTTGATTTGTTCCTCCGGCGGTAGGGTCGTGGCCCTCTTCGTTCGTTTTTTCTAGTCTTACCCTTCACACGTTCTACACTTGACTGCTGTTATTTCAAGTTTATGGCTATTGGTAATACACTTCTTAACAAAAACCTTAATATCAACAGTTGCCGTGTAGAACTCGTGCAAATATTTATCCACTGCTTTTTTTTCTATTTTAAAGTTTGCTTCCTATTTTTTTTTTTTGCTTCTATCGGATTAGACCAGGTACATGTTGGTTTCGTTTTGTGATGATCTTAACCAGGGGTTCAGGCCCGCTCTGCACCTCTGTCAACAAAGTTCCGCTGCATGCCTCCCCTATGCTGCTGCAAGTACTAGCTGAACAGTAGCCGTAGGTGCTTGGCGATCCTGTCAACTGTTAGCCGTGCATAACCATATCAAGTAATTTGGATTCATAAAAAACTTTAATCAAAGACATTGAGAATACTAGCATTTCGGCACTAGAGATCAGGTCTCAGATGGTAATCCAATATTGCTGGAATGAGAATCCTGGTCAACCTAAAAATATAGGCGGTGAAGGGTCGATTTGCAGCCAGTACCTCGGCTTAAGTACAAGGTCGTGCTGAACATGGGCAATGACAATATTTCAAAAACGTTTATACCATGCTGGAATCTATCCATATATGGTAATACGGAAAATATATCTACTCTTTTGGGTCATATTAAAGTTAAAGTTTTTGGAACGTGGCTACCCAGTTCTTGCTATTCGTAGAAGTCCCTTAACTTGATAATTCTGGGGTTTGATTCTACCGAGCCCGCATCCAGCCGGCTGGTCACGTGATACGGTTTCCGGGGCACCGTTCCAGATGTCGATTTGGCTATAAACCCAATTTACCAGAAATCACGGTGACCAAGAAAAAATGAAAATTGGAAAAAAAAAACCGGTCTTTAATTTTTTTTAGAATTGACCAATGACTGCTAGCCGTGTTACCATCTATATCTCAGCTATATACCTTTCGTTTGATGCTCCTACCTCTCTCTGATCATTGTCCAGCCGTATTAAAGAATGTCTTAACGAGAAGAGATAGAGAATGCTTGCGGCGGGCGGCCTTATTGCGATAGGCGGATCGACAATGAAACAAAAGTGAGAAAACCGAAAAAGTTAGCTTTGTATCTCTACAACGACTACTATCTACAATTTTCTAATTGTCGATTCTCAAGTCAAAATAAACAACAACAAAGCAAAGATGGCGACCTCTCGCGATCCTATTACTTGTCATGTTTTGGATACCGTCAAAGGCAGACCGGCTGGAGGCATTCCTTGCCAGTTATTCAAATGGGAAGAAGGAAAAGCCGACTTCAGTAAGGTATCCACCGCAGTGACTGACAGCGATGGAAGAGTTACCAAATGGCAATCTTCATTGGCCGAAATCACAGCCTCTTCTGGCCGGGTCAAGGGAGGATGTTATAAAATCCGATTCGATACTTTGTCGTATTTGACCGTCAGCACCGCTCACAGTGGGTCTACCAAGAATGCTTTTTTCCCGTTTGTGGACATTGTGTTTGCAGTAGACGATCCGGCGGATGGCCATTATCATATTCCACTGTTACTTAGTAATTACTCATATTCCACATATCGTGGTAGTTAAATATAAGCTAACTAATAGAATCACAAACCTAATTTTCAAAGCTCGCACAGCGAGCACCACGGGAATCCAAATGGAACCCAGTAGCTATCGGAGGCAGAAACAAATGCTTAATTAATACGTAACCCACCACACTATCATAGTAAAGACCGATGTAGACGCAGCCATAACCAAGTTCACTTGGTTATTGGACAGGAGATCCAAGCCCGAATAGGACTTTACTTCGTCCGTGGAGGAAAACGAAGTCATGTCGACTCGATAACCACCATCGGCTTCGATGATTTTACCCTGACGATTGACGAGAGATTTCTGAAACAAGGCTCCCAGCACCGAGTCTAATATGCTTCCGAACAGACCGACACCGCCAATAAGCACCGTGAACTGGACGCGGGACAAAACAGTCCACGAACTACTAGTGTTAGACGCTGTCAAAGAGATGGGACATACAATCGAGGAGATGGCACCAATGAATAGACCGCCAAGGAAAGCTGCTCCTAGACCGAGCGCTGATACCCCGCCATTAGTGCCCTTTGGACACCGCTCAAGAGTGGTGATCAGGCGTGGCGGGGATTTGGATAAAATGCCAAGTTCAGAAGACCAGGTATCCGACGTAACAGCAGCGTATTGAGCTATTATACCAACCTGCAATAGCTGCCATAATTTAACGTTTGGATCCGAGGTCAAACTCAAAATAACCTGGCAAACAATGAGAATCGATGCAATAACGGAATTGGCCAATACCTGAATATGGTTTCTTGTTTCATGGAAGTCGCTAGGCTCCAAGTTGGGCCCGACGCCATTTACATGCACGGTTAGCGATTTCTTGACTTCGGATTTTAATTTCGTAAATACTGTTCCGGTAATAAAGAAGCAGATGAGAAGTGTCAAATTGACAGACGATTTCGTGATACTATGAATAACCCCCGTAACGACTGCAGCGATTATACCAGACCTTGTCAAAGACTTCCGCCGATACGATCGCACCATCAGCATGACAATTAGACTACTACGAAAAAAAACTGTATACATTTTCATTTTGTATGGGTGTAGATGGTTGACAGGAATCAAACTCGGGCGTCCATTCAATAAACTATTTATGTTGGAGATTGTGATGTGCTCAATTGGGAGATGGTATGGAAAGGCCTTCATACTCACCAGGGTTAGGTTAGAGCAGGGTCCAAGCAAGCAATGTGGTAATTTGTTTAGCCCTGAGTCGGGCCGTGCGATGTTTTGACTCCTTGGCCTAGCCAAGAGAATGCTTACAAGACCAACGACGCCCGCAAGCAAAACCTTAAATTATTTTCACGATATGTTCATCGCTATGCTGTCAAAAGCAAATATCCCTATTCCATCCGCTAAACCACGTATATTTGAAACACCCATACATCCAATACTCAGACACCACTCTTAATTGACGTCTATGTCGGTCGATCTTCAACGGTTAAGCTTAGCAGGCTATTAGTCCTTTAAGTAAGTTTAATTTTGAGTGCTCTGCATGATCGCCGAGTTAGGCTCAAAATGGCAGATCTGTTGATGCAAGAGTCCGCATCTTGACGCTTGGACGGGGATGATCTTGGACCATCCGAGGATCAATTGTTCGTTCGGGGGTGTTTTTTTTATTTTAAAGTTACGAAGGAGAGGGGAATAGCTTCGCCTCGAAATAGTCTGTGAATTCCTCGCACCTTTCCATGCCCGACCCTTTTTCAAAATGAACACTTACATATATATAACCAAGTTACCGAACGACTTGTGGCATATCTCGACTTAAAAACAAATTCAACTCACCTTCACTTGAAAAAAAAAAGATTAGAAGTTTCGTTGTGGGGTATAATATGGTCAAATTGGTCCATCCCGCCGCTCTTTCGGCCATAGGTGCCATTTTAATGGTCAATCCTGCCGTCGGCCAGGCCTGCTCTACTACCGGTGCCGCAGCCCTAGGTCTAATCAACGAAGTTAGCTCAGTTTCACTTCTAGCTGTTTCCCTCATTTCCCAAGTTCAATCGTTTAGCAGTAGTAATGATATTAATGCAGCTCTCAATATTCAAAATGCAGCTTCAACATTAGAAAATTCACTAAGCGCTGCCACTGCTGCTGCAAGTTCCATCGTTGGTGTTGCTTCAAAATGTGATAGCCAGGCAGTGGCCAATTCTCTTGCCGATGCCACCGATCCAATTGTTACCCTTCTTGATGCCCTGGTCTCCAAATACAGTACTTTCTCCAGTGGTTTAGTTGGATCTGTCGCCCCCACTCTTATTTCTGGCGATATTTCGTCGCTACAAGCATTAACCGTCAACTTAGAGGGTCAAGCCTATGAGAAATTCGACTGCTCTGTTATCTCTGACGTAATCGAATTCTTTAATGAAGTTGAAGCTGGTTTCTCATCTGCTGCAAGTAAATATAGTGTCTCAATCAGTCCTAGACCAGCTTTGCCAACTGATTCTGTTTGTTCTTCATCGGTTGCATCTTCTTCAACGGCAGTTACCACTTCATCGGTTGCATCTTCTTCAACGGCAGTTACCACTTCATCGAGTGTAGCTCCTTCACCTGTTACTTCTTCTACTGCTTCTGTCATAACTGGTCCTCCGGCTTCTATTAGTATTACTCAAACTGTTTGTTCTGGAACTGCCACAGTTACCTCTGTTGTTCCATGTACTGCTACCGGCCCACTCCTCAACTTCGTAAATACTATCAATAGTGCTGGTGACCTTTTGACTAATGGCGATTTCGCACAAGCGTCGACAGTTCTCACTCAAGCTTTGAATACCATTCGTAGTATTGGCGACCTCGATGCTTGTGATGAAGCTACCATTGAGGAAGCCGTTCAATCATTGATCAACGGTTTTGCTAGTGACTTGAGCAATCTTCTAGCAGAGGGATTGTCTGCCTCCGATTTAGATGCCATTGTTACCCTGTATGATGCTGTCGAGGATTTGGTGGCAAATCTTGGTCTTCCTTGTGGTATTACCAATTTATTGTTAGGGGTTCTTGAGACTGCTGGTGGTATTATTAATACTCTAATTGGCATTTACAATGGCTCGGCAGGAATATTGTTGGGCCAACTTTCGACGGTTTCAAATCCTCCAAGTGCTGTTTGTGGAGCTACTACCAGCAGTGGTTTAGTTTGTACAGCTTCTCTTAGTATTACTCAAACTGTTTGTTCTGGAACTGCCACAGTTACCTCTGTTGTTCCATGTACTGCTACCGGCCCACTCCTCAACTTCGTAAATACTATCAATAGTGCTGGTGACCTTTTGACTAATGGCGATTTCGCACAAGCGTCGACAGTTCTCACTCAAGCTTTGAATACCATTCGTAGTATTGGCGACCTCGATGCTTGTGATGAAGCTACCATTGAGGAAGCCGTTCAATCATTGATCAACGGTTTTGCTAGTGACTTGAGCAATCTTCTAGCAGAGGGATTGTCTGCCTCCGATTTAGATGCCATTGTTACCCTGTATGATGCTGTCGAGGATTTGGTCGCGAATCTTGGTCTTCCTTGTGGTATTACCAATTTATTGTTAGGGGTTCTTGAGACTGCTGGTGGTGTTATTAATACTCTAATTGGCATTTACAATGGCTCGGCAGGAATATTGTTGGGCCAACTTTCGACGGTTTCAAATCCTCCAAGTGCTGTTTGTGGAGCTACTACTAGTAGTGGTTTAGTTTGTACAGCTTCTTCCAGTTCAACTGCATCATCGATAGCCATCTCTACTGCTG
>JAKTRT010000098.1:0-23975 GCA_030579895.1 Sugiyamaella grinbergsii | reverse complement strand
AAGAAGAAGAAGAAGAAGAAGAAGAAGAAGAAGAAGAAGAAGAAGAAGAAGAAGAAGAAGAAGAAGAAGAAGAAGAAGAAGAAGAAGAAGAAGAAGAAAAGTACTACGCGAATAAGGACCAATTACAGAAAGAGAAGAACAGTCGAGGGAGTAGTGATGATGGGGGGGGGGGGGGTGTTGCATTAGGCGGGAAACCAAACAACGAAACAGAATAAAAGGTGGGCAAAGAACGGACAGTCTAGCAGAGAAAAGACCGCCTTGTCCTTGTGAAGAAAGGAGTCGAAGAACAGTAAAACAGCAAAAAGGGACAGAAGACAAAAGAGGAACGAGAGGCAAGCTCGTCGTTCAACTCTCATTGACAGATATGCCAGGAACAGTGATGCGTAATCTATGGCTACCAGGCAGCTTGGGGATCACTGACACGATACAGAATACACAGTTGATGAGAAACATTGTAATATCATAATGCGTATAATGAGTAGAAATAAGAAATAGACCAATTGGCACGCCCAAGAGGAACTTCTTGGCTGGCGTATATTGATCTCCGTTGTCGATTTGTTCCCACATGGTCAGGCTGTCGTACGCTCCGGCATTGAATTCAAACGGGACGCCAGTGACATAGTGGAACATGACATACGAACCGGTCACGTAGGTGATATTAGTTAATGTCCAGGACAACTCAGACGTCACGCCAGGGATCAGGTCGTAGAACAGCAGCAAAAGGGCGATTATGACGATATGGACGACCCAGGCTCCTTTATTGTTGACCCACGAGGCGTTTAAATTAGGCGACGACGACTGGTCGGACTGTTCTTCAATGGTTTCTGGCTCGAGGTGGCCAATTATCGACGACGACCTCCGTCTTCTATCTTTAGGAGGATTCGGGGACAGAGATGACATTATAGAGGGTGATGAGGGATAGGAAGTGAAGTATGAGATCAGGTTTTTTGTCGGGTATCTTGTGAAGTATGAGTGACTAGTCTCGTTATTTGGCAGTCTCGTAGGTTTGATTTCTCTGCTTGAAAAAAGTGTATTAACAAAAATATTCACAGATATTCGGATGCTGTAATGGCAAATCTCAGTATCGAGCGACTTTCAACTATGGCAGTTCGTGACGTCCGTTATAGAGCTAGTTTACTGACGGAAGAATTCAGATAATCCGGATGATAAGAAGGGACTGTTCGTGACGCTCGGTCAATGGCTTTTGATTCTGGTGTGGCAAAACGGTCGGTTCGTTAAAGGTATATTTCTAAACGAGCCAATGGTCTGTTGATGGCGGAGGTGGTCCGAGATATCGATTTCTTTATTGAGAAAAAAAAAAAAAACCTACTACCGTTTTTTCGGTTGATGTTTTGTTTTGGTCGGAGCTGGGATGGGGTTTCGAGTAGTCAGATAATAGCAATCATAAGGGGGGCGTACGGCGAGGAGAGAGATGAGAGGCGTTGCAAGCGGAAGGAAATGAAAAATGCAGTGGGAGTGGGAGTGGGAGTGGGAGCGAGTGAGCCAGTGGGAGACGCCCTGGCCCTGAGTGGCAATAGACTGGCGGCAGCACCGGGACGACAGTAGTACTCTAATTCTTAGCACTGTCAGTAATAGCAATAGCCGGCAGTGAAAAAATTAAATTCTTACACCCATCCCAATAAACAGCTGCTTTAGTCTCTTTCGTCATCTCTTGCGCCGCCGTGTGTCTATTGGGAGTAATGGTAGCAGCTAATGGAGGATTAACAGGGGGGATCGGCTTGACGCCAGCATCACGTGATTCCGGAGAAACCTGGCTCTCTTAACACACAGCCTGCTCGTACGGTTTCTGCTTCATACTCTCTTTCTCACCTGAGATCTGTAGACGCGGTTTTTATCTCGTACCCTCGCTCTCACAGACCGACCGTCCGAAAAGCCGCAATCGTTGAAGTGGGTTTAGCACTGGGCTCTCGGTTCCTCGGTTGCTAGTGTCCGCTTTGGTCGAGCGATGCTCGGCAACTTCGGAGACACTTGTATAGTGATCCCATAGAGGTTATCAAACACAAAGAGACAAAAAAGAGTCATAAAGTAAACATCCACTCGATAAAGAAGACAATTGCCTACTTCATGTATTGATTATATGGTGTCGGGCATAGAGCCTTATCATAGATAAGGTCTAGGGTGGACTAGATCATGTGACGAGAACATTAGAGACCGTCCGCGAGGGTGCTACTTCCCAGTGACTTTTTTTTTCAGCTTCATATTTTCGTTCCTAGGAAGTAACTACCTAACTGACTTGTATCCATTTTTGTATCATTTATTTTTTATCATTTGAATAGCGTCTCGCTCTGATGCTCCTATTATATTGTTTGGTTCGTATGAACTGGAATATTTGTGCTTCGCTGCTGATACACATACCCACATCTGGGGGCCACAATGTTTAATTATAAGAGCATGAAACTTATTGCAAATATATATATATATATGTCTGTATTATGTATCTTGAAAACGAATTCCAAGCTCTACCAGTGGTATATAATCCAATCTAATCAATCTCCTCGATCTAACATCGCATACAGTGGTATTAGGGTTGCACCCTAAGAGAGGGTCCAATCGAAAATATTCAGGAGCCTATAGATTAACTAGATAGCTAGACTTAAAAGGAATTATTTAGCTGCTGAATAGACGTGAATATAAGCCTACTATATATCTGCTTGTTATCGATAGATAATATACACTCATCAACGTCTGTACCTCTATACCCTCACTCTTCCAGCTAATCACAAGGTAATAATTAATTACATATCATGCCATTAAAGGACTATTTTGTCTGGGGTAATACCACCATCCTACACCATCGACCTGAATAAAGACGACTACAATTGATAGCAAAATCCAGAAGAAGGTTTGGTTAGAGTGAGATGTCGCTGTTACAGGACCCAGAGTAAGTAGTTTGTGCCCGGCTTGACATTAACGTTCCACTAACACCTCCCTAGCTATGTTATAAGTCATTTAAGAGCCAGCTATTTACAGTCGATCCGAGATGGAGTTGGAGACAGAGTAATAAGGCCGAGTCATTTATATATCACAAAGGATGGACCTAGCAAACTGAATTGGGCAGCTTCTACGCTGTTATCTATGGCCAGCCCAGGCTCTCCACCGATTCCAACGAGTACCTTAGGATCAGGCGGAAACATGAGCTCCGATGGCAGATTTGAAGAAAATAGAAAGATGAGAGCCAGTAGGAAATCGATCAAGAATGGAGAAGCAAAGAGGGTTATGAGTATGAGTAAGACATATTCGCTAGATGGGAAGAGGAATAATGGCAAAGGAAAGAGAAAGACCGAGAGCAGTGGTGGTGGTTCAGGACGCCGTATAGGTCCTAGTATGGTCCCTCCGCCTATTGGTTCTCGAAACGATCTCAGTAGCGACGACGACGAAGACGATGAAGATGATGATGACGATGATGATGAAGACGAAGAAGAGGATGACCTTGACAGAGCCGACTACGATGGCGAGTACGAAGAAGATGAAGACGAAGACGACGACGATGACGATAGTTATGATTATGATTATGATGAATACGAGAATGGCCACAATGAACGAATGAAAAGCAGTAGTAGAAGTCGCGGTAAGATCCTTTTTGATATTGGAAAAAGGAGGAACAATGAACATGAAGACGACGATGACGAGGAGGAGGAAGAAGAAGAAGAAGACGATGATGACGACGACGACTTTAACGATACAACCGCAACAGTTATTTATCCCGATAATCTGTCTGAAGACGATGCCCTCAGGACCGTGTATGAGAATGAACTGATTGATAACAGCGATAGCGATTTGCCAAGTGACTTTGGTCTTCGTCGACACAGCGGGGCCGCCGCCGGTGGAGGTCCCAGAAGCGATTCCATAAACGATATTGATGGTAGAAACGGCATGAATGGAAATAGTACTCACCATAGACGTGCCAAAGATAGAGCAGATTCTACTACCAGCGGCGGTCTGAGCAGCTCAGTACCAATTGTCGACATGACTTCAAGCATTCTGTCGAATGCAATGAGCGAAGAAGACGATAGTAACATAGAAGAAGAGATGATATACGCTGCTAGACAAATCAAACAAAAGAGTTTAGCCAATGCTAACTCGGGTGGTGGTGACGTTGATTCTCTCGACTCCGAAAGCAGGCCGCCATCAATTCATAATCCATCGCCGCAGCCAAAATCTAGAGTCCGCGCTACAACCGTCAGCTCCTCAACTTTGACTAGCGCGAACCCGAATGCGAATAATCCTCATCATAGAAAAATGATTATGCGACAAAGGTCACTAGACATTGGGTTGAACAGTCTTGGCTCGAATTTCACCAATAATCGACTACCACAGCAGCTAGTCCCGCCAAATGCTGGCAGTAGTGTCAGTTCGACGAGTAGGAGAATGAGTAATCCTGCTCCTCCAGTTAGAACTTTTTCATCCCGCACTCTTAGCAATGCCACTGCCGATTTAAAAGAATCACAACCACCCGTTCACGTCTCTGCAGTTAGTAGACGGAACACTGATGCTAGCATTTCAGCGTCCAATCTTATCCCAGAGATATTTCCTAGCGATGACGTTCTAGCAAAGCAGCAAAGCCTGTATTTACAGAGATCTAAATCTGGCAGCAACTCCTCGATCAATGCCAGCTTTACTGCAAATGCAAATAACAATGCTCCTACGAAATTATCGAGCCTGATTAAAGCCAAGCAGTCCTCGTTCGACAACCCTCTTGAACAATATATCGCTGCGTCGGGAAAAAGCGAACGTAAACCCTGTCGTCTCAAAATGTATATGCCTTCTTGTAGCGATCCCAAATCTCCCTGGGAAGTCATAGTTCGCACCGACGCAAATGTAGCAAGCGCTATTGGATTTGCTTTATACTGCTATCAACAGCAGTCCCGTCTTCCCGATTTAACTGAAGACGTATGTGATGCAAACAAATGGAATCTTCGTATTGTAGAAGATGATGGCGAGCCAGATGATGATTTCCCGGCGTTGGATAGAACAAGATTGATCTCTGCGTACTCGTTTGACGAATTTGCGCTTGTTCAAGCGACGCCCGACCAAATCCGAGAAAACGAACGCATCACGCCGAATAGTCGCAAACCAACAGCTAAAAGTTCGAGTACTAGTAGTATGACGGGTTCTGGTAGCACGTCAAGAACGAAATCGATGTCGAAAGTACCCTCACTGGACCCCGTCGTCGAACAAGTCATTATAAGAGTATTTCAGTTCCCATTCAATGAGCTTGTTTCACCGCTATTTTGGACAGCCACTCTTCCTATTAATTCCAAGGTAGAACAGGTTCTAGATTCCGTGTGCCAGGATAAAGTCCTTGATGTGTCAATGTATCTGTTGAAAATAGCCGGGACCCGAATCTTGGCCGTCAATTCTCTACAGCTATCATCGTTGGAAGGGCGATATAATCTCGAACTTACTCCTAAGAGAACTATTACTGCTGAAAATGGGTACGATATTTCCCAACTCTCAGCAATGACTCGTAATAACTCCTCCTTATCCAACTCTTCTAGTACTAGAAGACGGTTGGTTGGCACCGGCCCCTCTAACGTTTATTCTGCTCTTGAATATAGAGGATCACAAGATGTCAAAGCCAGCTCGGGTCATAACCGACTACCGTCAAGCATTCTTCCAGAAGGCCTTCTCAATGGATCTTCTGCTGGCTACCAAAAGTACATGGTCTGGCGACGACAGCCAATGTCTTTTATTAGTCGCCACGAGCGTGTACTTGCCATTGATGGAGAATATGTTCATATCATGCCATCTGAAGACCGAACGTTTTTCGATTCTCCGAAAACCTCGTCTTTCCATATCAGCCAGATAATTAAATGTAAACAGTCAAGCAAAGTGCCTACCAATTTCAAGGTAGTGATCATGAAAACAAGTGGGCCCAAAAGATACGATCTCGAGACGGTGTCAGTGGCTGAATCAGCTGAAATCGTAGCCAAATTACGAGCCCTCTCACAAAAGTATCGGCAAACGTAGCATACTCTCGGGGTAACTGGGACCTACCCAGACCCCAACAGGCTGTAATTGTGTAAGCAGTAATCTATACAATAATATGTCGATGATTTTTATACAATTGATTTATCTATTTACAAGAACTACTCCACTCCTAGCCTAGTCCTTTTGGATCTTAGCAAGAATCTCAGCATCACGGAAGAGCAAAAGATCCTCTTCACCGACCTTGATGCTGGAACCACCGTAAGGAGGAATCAAGACACGGTCACCGGCCTGAACACTGGGGGTGATACGAGTACCCTCCTTGTCCAAGGCACCGGGACCAACCGAAAGAACGTCAGCCTCATTGAGCTTCTCGACGTTCTTTTCAGGAATGAAAATACCAGAGGCAGTCTTAGCTTCAGCCTTGGCTCTTCTAACGAGAACTCTATCCAAGAGAGGGACGATGTTCTTAAATGACTTGAGGGTAGTAGACTAATGAGGGAGGGTTAGCAAGATTACTGATGGAGGAGGATTCGGAAGAAACGTGCAAATAAGCAGAGCCTTTCACATTTCAATTCGTTCGTTTCGACTTCAAACTTACCATTTTTATGCTTTTTGGGAAGTTTGCTGTTTGACAAAAAAATCTGGGGATATTTTTCAGGTTCGTATTCTCTACTCTTTTTTAAACTGTCTCTTAACGTGAGAACTTTCTGGATGCTCTTGGTGCGCACGGCTTTAGTCGGACTACTGCCAAAAAAACCTGCACGGCTGTGCCACGAACCTAGCGATTAGGCCATCGGCTCCGAGACTTGGCCGACAAGATGTTTAGACAAGCTGTGTAGTTATTAGCTGATAATTATTTATTTTACCTTCTGTGAGGATACTGGTCGGTTGCCCAGTGTGTCGTATCACAGTGCGGTAAATACATACACTACTGGATTATTTTCCTTAACTGCAACGTCTTTGAACTTACTCATAATTAGGCGATTGATTTTTAGGTAGCTAATGTTATATGAACCCTACAACACTTGCGCAGCGCGAGATAGAAGCGCCATCTTCTATCTCGGACGATTACCACAGCGCTTTTATAATCCCAACACCTGCTCGCGAAGCGAGCACGTCGGGTCCGGGCAGAGCCCGGCCGTCGGAGGCAACAACCCTCTCCGGTAACAATCCAATTGGCAGAAAAGTAAGAAACAGACGGCCGAGATTTACAATGTGGGCTCCCATGTTCGTAGTGTACCGTCCCAGCTTGATGTATATATGACACCCTCGTCAGCTACGCAGATGGAGCTTATGACGTCTCGATGCCCGACCAGTTGTGAGATCCACGAGCCACGAAGAATATCTAAAGAACCGCAGGTACCATCTTCATATCCGACTAGCAGCGTCCGGCCAGAGGTTGTAAAGCAGATAGAAGTTACTGGTGCGGTTGCTTGGTCCACTGGAATCACGCCTACTTGACAATCGCTGCGGAGATCAAATAGTCGAATGGTGCCATCTTCAGAGCTAGTTATTACTGAATTTCCGTCAGGGAAAAACTGAGCACATGTCACGTCTCCAGAGTGATCCGAAAACGTTTGCTGGCTGCGACGCTCTCGAGTGTCCCAGATTTTAACCGTTTTATCCGCAGAGGTGGATGCAAATATCTGAGGGTCGAAAGGATGAGGCACTACCGTATTAATGGCTCCTAGATGGTCT
Source organism: Sugiyamaella grinbergsii (assembly GCA_030579895.1). Taxonomy (NCBI): domain Eukaryota; kingdom Fungi; phylum Ascomycota; class Dipodascomycetes; order Dipodascales; family Trichomonascaceae; genus Sugiyamaella; species Sugiyamaella grinbergsii. The sequence continues at coordinate 16,325 of JAKTRT010000098.1, read as the reverse complement.
CCATATCCATACTCAGTCACCCTCCCACTTGTTTCCACATCCCAGATACCAATTGACATATCTCCAGACCCAGTAATGACCCGGTCTTCTGATAGAAATGCCAGCTGAGAGATGAATCCTCGGTGTCCTTTAAAAGTTGAGACTGGAAGACGGGGGTTCAGTGCTAAGGATATCCTTTTTATACCTCCTGAATCCCTTCCACTACCACCATCTCCAAAAAGATCATTTTGGTCACTGTTTACAACGTAAACTTCACAGGTGTTTTCCAGACCACCGCACGCAAGCAAATTGCCAGAAGGACTGAACCCAAGCGACAGAACGAATGCATTTTCTAGAACCAGAGCGTCGCTTTTATGGCCGGTTTTGGCATTCCAGATAATTGCAAAATCATCTTGTCCGACTGATGCCAGGTATTTTCCATTTTTGGTGATTCTCATTTGGTAGATCTTCCCGCTATGTCCCCTAAAGTTCGTTTTATTTCTGTACCTAAATTTCCCTACCACCGGGGTCGTGGATGCTACTTGTGATACTATTGTTTGTTAGGCTTCTGATATTCAAAGACCAGGCTCTGCCTGGATCTGGATCTGTTGCTGCCGCTTCGATAAAAGGTTGGGGATCCTAGACGCGCTATGTGAGTACTTACAAGTGGCATCCATGGCCCTGTGTTTAATGTATACTATCTGATTTCGTAGAGTATCTCTCTCTGCTCTTATGCTTGCGATTTGTTGTTTCCTCCCTTCTAGAGTAGTTGCTGGATTATACCCCATGGCAGTGAAAATACTACTACTAGTACTAGAAGAAGCCACAGGGTATACTACCCCACCATTTACCTGTTGAGATGTAAATGTCATTTATCAATGATGAAAAGTGCGGATAGAGTTCTTTAATTGTGTCGCTCGCTAGTCGTGGTGGCTTACACCAAAGATATGTGGTCGAAAATATTGCCAGTGTGTCAAGTGTGTCAAGTGTGTCAAGTGTGTCAAGTGTGTCAAGTGTGTCAAGTATGTCTTGCAATGCGGTTAATAGGGGATACCAGACAGAAATAATCTGCTGCCGTGCCAGATGTAATACTGAACTCATCCAGATAGAATGGCGAATAACAATTTGTTATAATGTTTATGAGGCATTCCGGTGAGGCATGAGAAGTTGGTTTTCCCAACTTTACACCGCGTTTTAATTTTGTTGGCAACAGGAACTAGGAATAGGGGCAACTGCTTAAATAAGTTGTAGCTACGGCCCACCGGTTATAGTTCACTAAATTGGTATCGGTTTTCTCCTCGAGTTTTAGGTTACTGACAGGAGTTTATCTTTGTAGATAGGACCTTATCTTTTGATCTGCAGGGGAGATTTTCGCAGCCCCAGTGCTAATGCGCGGGAGAATCACACATTTAACCATATCTAACCTAGGTAAGCCAAATACATAGTGGTGGTCATGTGATAAGCAGTAGCAATTGCTCGCGAGCAGGTGCGATATTATGGTGAAGTACAGCCAGTACGCCCATAAAATTCTACGTGGACTAGAGAAATGATGGTGTTGCAATCTGGCTGGCCTGTCTGGCCTGTCGTCTAAGTCTCACTATAAAATGTGATTCTCTTCCGGAGTTCAAGGCCCCACCCCCATGCCTTGCGCCCATCAGCTAGAAAATGTCTCATGTTCTGTAGATGGAAGTGCAAAAATAAGTAATTCCAGCTAACGGAGAACCAACGATCATTACCATTCAATATATAATAAGTGCAAAAGGCAGACCAACTCAGGAGGTGGAGCCTTAGAAATTTGTTCTGTCGGATTCCGATTTGGAGCCTTGGCTATGGTGCATGATGGTAGTTCTGCATCTTGCATAATTCACCCGTAAGCGCATGCAAGGCGCTGTATTTTCAGCCAATGTCCACAGGAAAAGAGTAAGCAAGAAAGATTATAGGGGGATATTGGTATATATCATGGGTTTGATGAAACCTGGCAATTGAAAATTCGAGGGATTAGGTGTGATTATATATCTATCATTTTAGACTACAGAAAGTAAAAGAGTCTATTTTAACAAAGGGGATTCTACAAAATTTGTTTTCGGAATTAAAAGAAGGGTCTGCCTGGAACTGCACTGCGTCTTTTTCCTGTCTTGATCGAATATAAATCGTATCATTTTGGGGGTATATATATATTTTTTGTTTTTGCTTATGCTATCGACTTTTATTAGTGCCGTTTGCTGATCGTTGTCATCGTGTTCTGATAGATGGATGGGGAGGATATATTGGATTTATAAGTTTCTGGTTTTCTAACTCACTGATTGTTTGCGGTTCACTAGACCTAAAGATGAATTTTCAAAACAGTGGTGATTTGCCAATTCAGCGGATCTCTTCTTCTAAGCTGGTCTCTTCATTGCATCCTCTATGTTACTATGAGGGTGATAGTATTCAAAATGGATATGGGTTTCGCGGCTGGAAGATTCTTCTTGAAGATGGGTCTTTAAGTCCATGTTTCATTGATGCATTTGTACTATTGGTTCCAAGTTTGATGTTGGTGATATGTGGATTCTTCTCTCTTCGTACTTTGAAGACAGTTGTGTCCAAACCAGATTCATCTGTATTTCATCGTCAGTGGACATATAGGATAACTATGGTGAGTGCGAGACCCCCCGCTTGAGGAAACACGCGAGTCCACAAACTCTCGGTTCTCGTCGTGACAAAGGCATGCCAGAGAGAAATATACATATCTAACCGATTCTTCTAGTCGCTCGTTCTACTTCAAACTGCTCTATGGATTGCAATTGCTCTTATTTCGTTTTCACTTATTGGTTTGACTGATCTCAGGTCTATGTCCTCTTCGGTGATCGCGATTGCTTCCTTGGTAGCTGTCCGTATTCATGTTGAAGAGCGTCATAAGTACCCTGTTCCATCAGACGTATTACTATTTTATTGGCCAATGACCATAATTGCCTGTTGGATCAAGGTCTTTTCACTTAAAGAGCGCGGGTTGTTTAACGATTCATTTGTATATTCTCTGCTATTTCTTTTTGCAGCGATCAATTCAGTTTTGACCTTTTTCGGTGAGTATTGCTTTGGAAATTGAAAGAACGTTGACTAGTTTTTGAAAATGTGGTGAGAGTACCTTGACCTTACAATCTCTAACAATCTAGCCGAATATATGGTTCCAAAGTTTGTAGTCAAAAAGCCCAGAGACGTTGTCGACGAGTCTGACTCAGCTCTCGAAGAAGAACTGGAAGCAAAATCCGAGTCGGGCCTGTTGGATCATGCTGATATCTACTCGAGAATCTCTTTGACTTGGATGAATCGGTTGATCCTTAATGCATCGCAGGCTAAAATGACTCTGAGCACGCTTCCAGCCATTGACGTTAATTATGATGCTGAGTTTAGTAGTAAAGTTTTCCAAAAGAACTGGAGCGAGCGTAAAAGTGATAGTATTCTCTCTTTTATCTTAGTTCTCGCGAAATCTTTTGGTTCCAGTATTGGTATATCTGCTGCTTTTGAGTTAGCTTATGATATTGTCGGGTTTGCTTCTCCTTTCTTTGTCAGATACTTGATCCTCTTTGCTGATTCTTATTTGCAAGAAGATACTGTCCTCAAACCACAGCCATTGTCGATTGGGTTGTATATCGCTCTGGGAATGTTTTCTGTGAATATAATCAGAACTATCTTTGCAACAAACCTTTTCTTGTTTTTACTTCGTACAGTTACTTCTTTGAGAGGCTCTCTATACAGCGCTGTGTATAGAAAAACATTGTTACTATCGAATAAAGAGAGACAGGGTAGATCTACTGGAGAAATTGTCAATATCATGGCCGTCGATCTTTTAACCATCATCAGTATTGTATGGTCTATCACTAATCTCTGGGAATCTCCCATCCAATTTATTCTCTGTCTCTACAGTTTGAATAAGATAGTAGGAAAAAGTGTCCTTTCTGCAGTCGTTGTTCTAATTGTTTTTTCCCCTATCAATTGGTATTTGACAAGGTATATTAAGCAAATGCGTAAAAAACAAATGCAATATAAAGATGAAAGGACTCGTTTAACAACCGAGATCTTCACAAATGTGAAAAGTTTGAAGTTATACGGTTGGGAAAACCCCCTTCTAGAGAGATTGGATCATGTTAGAAATGGTCTTCAATTACAGAACCTCAAAGAGATGATTATCTTTTCTTGTGTGGTTGATTTCGTTTGGACTGTTATCCCATATTTCATTTCCTGTTCGACATTTGCTCTGTATGCTTATTTGGAAGATGTACCCCTCACTGCTGATATTGTCTTCCCTTGTATTACATTATTCGACATGATGACTTCGCCATTGAATGATATCCCAAGAATGATATCCATGATTGTAGATTCTAGTGTTTCATTTGTACGCGTAAGGGACTTCCTTGTCAGTCAAGAGTTGCAGTCTGACGCTGTAATCAGATCAAGTGCTGCTACGATTCCTGGTGAAACCTCGGTTGAAATGAAAAACGCTACATTCTTGTGGGATGAAGATGACGAATCGTCCACTATTCTAAACAAAATTAACTTTATTGCCATGAAAGGCGACCTCTTCTGTATTGTTGGCAAAGTTGGTGCCGGTAAAACTAGTTTCCTCAAGGCACTACTCGGTGACTTATATCGTAAAGAGGGTTCGGTTACAGTCAAGGGATCGGTTGCATATGTTGCACAAGATCCTTGGTTAGTTAATGGGACTGTAAAGGACAATATTCTCTTTGGTTGTAGATATGACCCTGAATTTTATCAGAAAACAATCGAGGCATGTGCTCTTCTAACGGATCTGGAAATTCTACCTGATGGTGATAATACTGAAATTGGTGAACGTGGCGTCAGTTTATCTGGTGGCCAAAAGGCTCGTGTTAGTTTAGCAAGAGCTGTCTATGCTAGAGCTGATGTTTATTTGATGGATGATCCTTTATCTGCTGTTGATGAGCATGTACGAAAACATATTACTGAAAACGTTATTGCCACTGGGGGCTTGTTAGCTAGCAAAACAATTATTCTTGCTACTAATGCTATCAATATTCTTTCTAAGGCTCATAATATTACCTTACTTGAAGGTAGATGTGTTCGCGAGCAGAAATCCTTTTCTCAAATCATGTCTGAAAAATCTGGTCTTTTGTACGATTTAATTGAGGAATTTGGAACTAACCACGAAGAAAGTATGATTGGATCGTCTGCTAATAGTAGTGTGACTGAAATCATTCCCATCGGTGATGAGTCTTTGGCTGCTGCTGACTCTGAAACTATTGCATCTAGCGCTCCTCTTTCCAGAAAGTCAAGTGCCCTTACTCTACGCAGAGCCAGCATTGCTAGTTATACAAAGAAGAAGGTTAAGCTTCCAAAAGGGCTCGCGAAGAAAATGCAACAAACGCGAGAGACGACTCAAAGTGGAAGAGTCAAGTGGCATGTCTACCGTCGATATGTCGATGCCTGTGGATATGTAGCTCTATCTATTTCTTTCGTGTTCATTTTATTTGCTTCTGCTCAAGCATTGATTGCAAATTTCTGGCTCAAAGCATGGGCTGAACAAAATGCGAAACTCGGTACGAATGAAAATGTCCAGTATTGGATCGGTGGTTACCTTCTTTTAGGATTCGCTTCTGCTTTTATCAATACCGTAAGACGTATCATCGCTCGTATTAACTGTGGATTGAGTGCATCAAGGACTCTTCATGATAAAATGGCATACACAGTGATGAGATCGCCGATGTCGTTTTTTGAAACTACACCAGTTGGACGTATCATAAATCGATTCTCCAGTGATGTTAACGAGTTGGATGAAGGCTTACCAGTTGCCTTTATTGACTTGGTTCGTACTATTGTTAAGCTGTTTGTTTCATTGGGTGTTGTCATATACGGAGCTCCAGTTGTTCTATTCATAATGATTCCATTATCTGGTCTATATTACTACTATCAGTTTTACTACCAGAGTGCATCAAGAGAGCTTAAGCGTTTGTTGAGTATATCAAGAAGTCCTATTTTTGCCCATTTCCAGGAGAGTCTAAATGGTGTCAGTACTATTCGCGCTTTCGATCAAGGCGACCGATTTAAGCATATGAATACTCAGAAAATTGATGGAAATATTCGTGCTATCTTTCTGTTCCGAAGTGCAAACCGTTGGCTGTCATTCAGATTGCAAAGTATTGGTGCAGTTATTGTTCTCGCAACTGCGAGCACTATTGTTATTGGTGCATCTCAAAAGGCTTTCAGTCCTGGTTTGATTGGTATCATGATGACTTACACCTCCCAGGTGACTGAGTTCTTGAGTTGGATTGTAAAGGCAATTGTTAATTTGGAAACAAGTGTGGTTGGTGTAGAGAGAGTTCTCGAATATTGTGATTTACCCAATGAAGCGCCTGAAGTCGTAGAAGGCTCCAGACCTCCTGCCTACTGGCCAACCGATGGTCATGTCTCCTACAAGAACTATTCCACCAGGTATCGTGCTGGGCTCGATTTAGTTTTGAAAGGCATCAGCTTAGATATTAAACCACATGAGAAGATTGGCATAGTTGGTAGAACAGGGGCTGGTAAGAGCTCTCTTGTAATGTCCTTGTTCAGAATAATTGAATCTGTTGAAGGTAAAATCGAAATTGATGGTCAAGACATCTCGCAAATGGGGTTGCTAGACCTAAGATCCAATTTGTCCATTATTCCCCAAGATTCTCAAGTGTTTGAAGGCACTCTTCGGCAAAATCTTGATCCTGTCGGTCAACATTCTGATGACGAACTATGGCGAGTCTTGGAACTTTCACATTTGAAGGGGCATATTCTTAGCATGGAAGGTGGGCTAGATGCATCCATTGCTGAAGGAGGATCAAATCTTTCTTCCGGACAACGGCAACTGATGTGCCTTGGACGGGCCCTTCTTCATAATTCAAGCGTGTTAGTTCTTGATGAAGCCACTGCATCAGTTGATGTTCAAACTGACAAGGTGGTTCAAGAAACTATCCGTACAGAATTCAAACATAAGACCATCATTACCATTGCACATCGTATTAATACTATTCTAGACAGTGACAGGATTGCAGTTCTTGAAAAGGGAGTTGTGGCCGAGTTCGATACTCCAGAAAAGTTATTGAAAAATGAAAACTCCCTGTTTTATTCGTTATGTAAACAAGGCGGCCTTATTAAAGACGAGCCAAGTTCCGATTCATCTTAGATATATATGCGATTAGTTTAGAAGATAAATTGTATTCTATAATATTGCTAAAAACAATCAAATATGACGATTGTAGCCAATCTCTACTACACTATCAACAGGAAGAACCAATCCATCCACAGGAGTTGTAGTTCTCTGTTCGATCCAAACGAAAGCTTTCAATAAGTACTTCTTGATGAAGAAATATCCCTTGTCAACAATGAAACTCTCTTTCGGTTTGATGTATATTACCTGGTCATGGTATGCCACGTCTAACACTTTCAGAGCAAGCTCTTGATGAGCATTATCCTCAGCACTACAAGAAGAGTCAGAAGTCAATTCAGCAAGTAAAAACGATCTTAACTGTTCGAATAGTACAGCACCCAAGTCATCTTTTGCCACGTCCTCTGTATAGCCATAACGAACCACCACTCTGAAACAGTTTGGGATAAAGGTTCTGGATACAACAAATCTATCAACATCAGGAATGACGGGAACGCTAATGGGCCTCAAATGAAAGAAAACGATTATGTCATGTCTACTGTGAAACTTCTTAAAGAATTCCTCTGCAACAACGGGGAACAAGTTTAATCCTGCATCAAGAAAAACACACATTCCACCAACGTTGACTACCTTGCGGTCTCCATCAGCAGTGGTAACGAACAGTTCGGCTTCGGGATCGCCAGTCACTTTAATTTCTCTATAGGCATTAACAGACAAAGCAGAGCCCTCAGTTTTCCATTGAATTCTTTTACAATAATGCCAAAAAGCTGAGAATGATGCCAAGACAAATGCAATGACTAAAGTGAGCCAAGCACCATCAGGAACTTTGATCAAAACCGCTGACATATATACACCGTCCAACGAAGCAAAAGTAAGAAAAAGAAAAAGAACAATGAAAATATTAATTCTCCAAACAATGATAGCAACAACAGACACCATACATGTTGTAAGGAAGGCAACGAGTATGACACAACAACCATAAGCGTTTCCTAGACTAGTCGTGTTGTTATAGACAGCTGTAATAATTACAGTTCCACACATCATGATCCAGTTTGGCCAAGAAATATAAATCTGGCCATGAAATAGTTTCGAAGTGTGAACGATTGGTAGCTTTGGGAAGAAAGATAAATTCATAATTTGAGCGAGTAATTGAAAAGTACCAGTAATAATAGCTTGAGAAGCAACAATAGCGGCCAAAATCGAAATTACCAGAGAAGGGTAAAAGGCACCAGGTGGGACAGTAAGGAAGAACGGATTCGTATAAGCTAGTCCTGTTGGATCGGTACTGATAAAAGCAGCTTGTCCTATGTAAGCTAATAGTAACGATGGATAGACAAATGACAACCAAGAAATTTGTACTGCTCGAATTCCGAAAGCACCAATATCAGCAAACATTGTTTCGACACCCGTGAAAGCTAACAAAAGTCCTCCGAGAGATCTCCAACCATCAGTACCATTTCTAACAAGGTAATTACCAGCGAAAAAAGGAGAAAATGCTTTCAAAACAGAATAGTCGTGAATTACAAGGTTGTAAATACCAAAACAAAAGTTAAGCAAAAGCCAAATGATAACAATTGGAGCAAAGCTGGACGCAATTTTGGTAACTCCTAAAGGTTGAATGGCAAATAATAACACAAGAATAGCACAAGAAACGCCAATAATAACCGAACTTGATAAATCTGGTTTAATGACTTTTATTCCTTGGATAGCACCAAGAACAGATTGAGCAGGAGTGAGAACACCGTCGGCCATGAGCATGGACACACCAGCAACTCCCACCAATTGTAATAAAAATCTACATGTTTTGCTGCGTTCAACCACACCTCTAAAGCTTCTTTGAGGGTAACTAAGATCGTTTGTAGCGTATCGTTCCATTTTTATAGTTTTAGAAGTGATGGGATCATCTTGACCAATGTTTGTATAGCGGGCGATAAGAGAGTACAAGGCAAACGTTCCACCTTCGCCGTCATCATCGGCGCGAAGTACAATAAAACAATACTTTATAGAAACAATTAACGTCAATGACCAGATAATAATAGAGAGAGCTCCAATGAGGTCATCGTGAGATGGGTTAGAAGTAAACGTAGACGAAAAAACATACAAAGGACTTGTACCGATATCACCATAGATAACACCAAGACTTTGGTAAGACAAGTAAGCCAAAGTCCAACCTCTAAAGATCTGTTTAGGGCCTTTGAGAATACGTTCACGAGACAATTGTGACTCTAGGTTCTGAGCCTCTGTGAAGTTGTTATTACTTAGAGGAGATGGCTGGTTATTATCACTAGTGAGGAGAACTGGGCGCTTAATTGTAGACACGTCACTGAGGTCGAACTCAATATGATCGTTGAAGGACATGGTAACTTTTACAGGCTGACTGCTATGTTTCTGACTGGAAAAAGCTCTTGTTTATTTAATTTCTATATTTTTTACTTGGGTTGTTTAATCTATTTAAGTTTATTCGGTGGGATATCACCTATTCTGTGTTTCGTCTGTCTGTGGTGATTATTTTTGATACGACGTAATTCAATCTAATGCGGTGAAGCCATACCGTACGGGCGACAGTAATACGGTGAACGTCTACACACCGTATATGGGCAATTGTGTGAAACATGGCTTCTATGTGTGTAGTGTCCAATCTGTTATGTATATTCTTATTCGGGCTGAGTGAGGGATTTTTCTTGACCGCATCATGACGGGGAAAAATTCGTCTGTACCATATAGGAGGAATTATGGCTTAGTTGGACGAGATTAGGATCCGGTCCACATTGGACTGATTGTAGGTATATGCCTAAAAAAAAAATTTTGCACTAATGGTATTTAGGAGAAATGCTGTAAGGGGGATGGATGCCTCGGTATACGCCAGCCCGGCCGGCATATCAGTCGGTCATTAGTACATCGATACGTCTAGCCATACATTACTTTTCGTGGTAATTTTTTCTTATTTAATACGCTAGATTTATTAGGCATTTTTTACAGCAATACCATGTATCTTTGGTTATTCCTCGACGATGGTAATAGTCGTTACTGGTGCATATTTTTCGTGCATGATTGAGGGATTAAAGCTTCCTCGCATATGCATTCTTTACAGGTTAAGTAATAACGTGTCGATCACCACAGCAATTATTGCATAATGTGCACATTAGAGATGCCGAAACGATGTCATAGCCAGTTTAGCCGGGCTTATTGAAATAAATGAAAGGTTTTAGGTTTGCTTGCTTCACGCACGGCACAGGTAGACACTCTCGTTCCTGGGTTGTAGGACATTCTCTCAGTCCTGTATAGGACGCGACGGATTGGAAAGTTCTCTCCCGAAGAGGATCAATATAAAATCTTGTGCCCTTGTAGTAGTGCAACATTAACATATGGCGGTGTCGATTGTATCATATTCACAAACTGAACGGTATATTATTTAACATATTTTGCAAATTGATAAAGTATACACTTCTTGATAATATGAACCTGGTAAGCCAGATAATTAAAAGTATTGCACGTACAGCTCTGAAAAACGTGCACGATTGTCTCTTTGCCGTGGTACCTTTTTTGCTGCTGGGCAGTGCAATAGGGGCCATTCTTTGTTGCTTGTCTTTGCGTTAGATAATGCTTCCCTGATGGCAGATTTTTCTGGGTAGTAGCAGATCCAAAGTGCAACATCGTAAGTAGATAATGGTTTAGCCGATTAAAATCCCGCGGCCCAGGTGAGGCTTCAGAGGGTACAGAATTTTTCATGTATCTACCTTATCAAATGGAAGGTGAGCGATTTATCTTTATTAGATATGAATGGTTTCATATAGGTCATATATTTCGCGTAATGCATTTAAAGTATACCTGTTAGATAGGTAGAAGTCCCGTTCTTCAGCACAGCCTTACAGTATCTCCAAATGTAGCCATCTCTAATGCCATTGTGTCGGAACCCTAAGCTAATACAAATGTTAAATGTCCTGACATTACCCAGAAAAAAGCATTTGTATAGGAGACTGTCCTTATACTAGGACTCTCACCTTTCTAGTTTGTTAAGTATGTAGAAGCACGGCGGACTTCGTGCTTGAGCTCGGTTAACTATAACTCCGAATACAGACTATAGCTATACCGCCGTCTAATAACCATTGCAATTCTCTAAGAATTAGCTCTACTCGTCAAAATATAAGCATAAACTGACTAACCTCTTCATGTTTAACCGACTCGCACCAGACTCATATTGTACTCACCCTGCATAAGTTGTCAGTTATTGTTTGTTGACTTCTGCAATCAGTTACAGTTCCTTACCCTCGATAAAAACAAAAAGATTGAGATCACAGTCCTTCAATATTTAAATATCCATGACACCAGAAAGCTGAATTCCCAGTCATATCCTTCAGCTAACATGGCTAGATTATCTGTTTTGGATACGAGGACCTCGCATCAGCCGAGTATTACGAGAAAAAAATCAATGTCATCTCCAGACCTGCTGCTAGCATCTCCACTGGTTGAAAATGAAGTAGACTCTGATAGTGATAGTGAGGATGCTAGCAAAAGTGATAGCAGTGTTAGTACTGGCAGTGACAGTGAGGACGAGAGTATTAGACAGGTTATGGGTGAGGGCACAAAACTGAGAAGTAGAAGAATTATCGAATCTGATGATGAGGATGATTCATCAAATGCAAGAACTGAATCTCTCAGTAGACCTAGTTCATCTCCTAAGCCTTCTGATTCAAATAGCGGGGCCAAGCCGTGGAAAAAGTCTGAACACCCAGAAAAAAAGGAAAAACCTACCCAGAAGCCATGGATGAGAACTGAAGATCCGGCAAATAATGAAAGGACGGACCGAAAGCCATGGAAAACAGCAGTAGCGTCGGCGTCTACATCTACATACACTTCTACTTCTACACCCACGCCTGCATCTGCGTCTACATCCGCTTCCGAAGATGATATTACTGACGTCATGAAGAGCCTCTCTATTAGTGGATGCGGTTCGGAAAGAAAGGAAGTTCCAAAATCAAAGCCAAAGCCAAATGCAAATTCTGCATTAAAGCCATGGTCCAAGCCAAAGCCAAATGCTTCGAACTCTGCGCTGAAAGCATGGCCCAAGCCAAAACAGGCACCAACCCCACAACTACAAACATCATCATCATCGTCCTCCCAACCAGTGAATAAGCATAACAGTTCACTCACTAGCGATTATGTGAGGTCAATGAATCCTCCATCCCACGCCGTTCATCAACCAACTCCTAAAATTAGTCCACCTGGTACCGCCTCTACCAATACAGGCTTTTTTGAAAGACTTCAGAAGGCCCAGCAAAAGCAATCGAGCAATAGAATGTTCCCCCAGCACAATTTGTCAAAGACCCCCTTTTCTTCAAACCCGCTGTCTTCAAATCCGAGTAGCTCATATGCCATGCCCTCTGCATCTCCGATTCGCAACCTCAAGTCCGATGGATCACTGATGGAGCCACTGACGCCTAGATCCTCTCAATGGACCCGTCCTATCGATTTGGCAAAGGTGAGAAGCGCAAGGCCGGTACCATTTGGATCCCCGACCAAGCCCCCAAGTGGATCCGACGATGATGATACGACTTCTGCTCAGAGTTTCAGTAAGCCTTCGAAATGGGGCATGAAATCGACAAGCTCGCTCTTGAGTCAAGCAAATTCGACTGCTATGACCGGAAATGGATTCGCATATCTAGATCCCAGTAAAACTGCAGAGGCAGTCAAGGACCTATTATCTAACATGAATGATGAAAATGAAGAAACTAACGAAGAAGATGACACAAAGACGGCTGACCCGTTAGATGCAAAAGTCAAAGGGTTGGAAGTAACGCTACTTCCTCATCAAATTAAAGGATTGAAATTCCTTCGTAAGCGTGAAAGTAATCATCACACTCAGAAAGGTGGATTGTTATGTGATGACATGGGTCTTGGTAAAACAATTCAATCAATTGCATTAATTCTATCAAATACATATACCCCTGAAAGTGAAAGTTCACCAGATAATATAAAATCCACTTTGGTAATCGCCCCAGTGGCGCTGGCTGAACAATGGGCGGACGAGATACGAAACAAAGCTCCTTCATTACGTGTTATGGTACATCATGGTGCCAGTCGGGAAAAAACTTCAAGATTGTTTCCCGGTTATGATGTGATCGTAACGACGTTTCAAATCGTAGTCTCCGAACATCAGAGTGCTGGTCCGTTATTCGACAAGACATGGTGGAGAGTCATTGTTGATGAAGCACATACGATTAAGAACCCGAAAGCCAAGTCGTCATTAGCGACTTGTAGTCTCAATTCACAAAGCCGTTGGTGCCTCACCGGCACTCCAATTCAAAATAACGTTGATGAACTATATTCATTGTTTAAGTTTTTACAAATAACCCCTTTAAATGATGCCGCAGTGTGGAAACGACAGATCAGTAGACCAATTGCTGCTGGACAGGGAACTGTTGCTCTGAAGCGCCTTCACATTCTTCTTTCTACAGTCATGCTACGAAGAACAAAAGAGGTTCTAGGGCGGTCGGGCGTAAAACTGCCAGCTCGACGGAAGCATCTTGTTTTGTTGGATTTCAATGAACACGAAAGACGCTATTATGATGCATTGCACGATAAGGTGAACCATGCAGTTCAAGATTTTATGACCGAAGGTGGAAATCATTATATTGGTGCATTGCTATTGCTTTTACGACTGAGACAGGTGTGTGACGACATTCGACTGGCTAATGGTAAAGTTGATATTGACGATAAGGAGTCGGTTATTACTGCAGCTACATCGGGAAAAAATGATGCTGATGATTTGGCTGATTTACTTGGTGGTTTGAATATTGACAAAGATGAAGATTTGTATCTGACTAAGGTCAAGTTGTCGGAAACCGAATCTAAACAGAGCTTGGAATCTTCAACCAAGATCAAAAAGTTGGTCGAGATTATCCATGAGTCGCCGAATCGCAAAACAATTGTTTTCAGTCAGTTCACGTCTATGTTAGACTTGATTGAGCCGTCGCTGAGGCATTCAAACGTCAAATTTGTCAGATATGATGGTAGTATGACCAAACCCAAACGGGAGCACTCATTGCGAATGCTTAAAGAAGACCCATCGACTCAAATTCTTCTTTGTTCGTTAAAATGCGGTGCCTATGGTCTTAATTTGACATGTGCGAATAGAGTCGTTCTTTTAGACCCGTGGTGGAATCCCATGGTCGGTGAGCAAGCGATTGATCGAGTACACCGTCTAGGCCAGACTGAAGATGTTGATGTTTATGAGCTCATTGTCAAGGACACTGTTGAAGACAAAATACTTGCGTTGCAAGATAAAAAGCGACAGCTGTCGAAAGACGTAATAGAGAAGGGAAGTACCACGACCACCGGTGCTAATAGGCTGAATATTGGCGAGTTGATGAATTTGTTCTCATAGATAGACATGTTGATCAGAATGATATCCTTATCAATGTGAGGAAAGGATACATATCCTAGGTACCTGTGTACCTACCCCACGCTCCAGTACAAATTTTTAATTTGGGTCTCTCTTCCATAGATAATGGACACAATAATTGAACACTATCAATCAGAGATAATCAAAGATTAATAATGCTCAATAGAGTAGAGTCGATTTAGTGTAATAAAGTAGGCTTAATTTAGTAAATCAGTATAAGGATAAACACAGCATATATATACCGATAGCATACATATCGGATATAACAGAGGTAGTAACAAAAAGAGAAGAGTAAGGTATAATTGAAATAAAACGCGTGATGAAAGAGGGACCGAACATAGGGAGAAGATTGAAGTTACCGAAGATAGGGAATCGATTAAACCTACTCAATGACAAGGAATAAATGAAATTAATGCGTAACAAGTAAAGTGAGATCAGCAACCAGTACTACATTCTGATTGTTCAGAAGTCAGACATGGCAATCTTAGTATCATAGAACTGGATGAGCTCGGGTAAACACTTTGAATTAGTTCATTTGAAGCGTCCAATACTGAGTTGACAGATCACACGGCTGTAGCATCATCGGTTGCAGTGGGAAGATTTCCTAGGTTGCGGAATTATACGATACACAGCAGTATTGCCTGTAAAATTAAGTAGCAGATCTTACCTTTCATTAACATAGTATAAATCATTTAATAGCTATAATCGTCTTCGTGCATATGTAGCGAAAACAAAGCTTCGATGCATTCTGTTCGCACATGGTCTCCCCCGGCACCACTGATCAAGGCTCTCAGAGGCTTGAATATGATAGACCTGACAGAAAATCATATTTTACTCTAGATGTGACCGAAGTTGTAATATATATAGCTCACATATATAACTAATGATTCCATTGTATTTTATTGTAGACATGGTGATGTTCTAAAGTTATTGGAGTTTGAATGAGTTCTTTGAGTGTGTGAGGAGCTTATAACGATTACTTCCCTCTCAACAAAGTATTAAGCGTTGTGCGTATATAAATTCCAACAACGACGACTATTTATGCAATACTTATAGGAGTTTAAGTAGGATTACTACTCACTTACCACATTCCTTCTCCCTTATATATGGACAATTTGACATTGCGCTATTTATAAATTGTATAGATTGCAAGCTCGCTGAACTCGGCAAACGATTTCCTTTTACAGCTACATTGAAATAATAATAATAATAATAATAATAATAATAATAATAATAATAATAATAATAATAATAACTTCTTAACTATGAATGGTACAAAGGTGAAACTGTTATGATGGTACGTGGATTGTGTTATGATGCTGGGATGATGCTGCGGCGATACTGAGATGATGCTGGGATGATACTGAGATGATGTTGAGGTGATGAGGTGATGAGGTGATGAGGTGATGAGGTGATGATGTGATGATGTGATGAGGTGATGCTGAAGTGATGCTGAAGTGATGCTGAAGTGATGCTGGGATGATACCGGGGTGATACCGGGATGATGTTGCGATGATGCCTGGATCACGCTGCGATGATGCTGCAACGATACCAGGATCATGCTGCGATGATACTCTGATGATACTGCAATGATACCTGGACCATGCTGCGACGATGCAGCAACGATACCAGGATCGTGCTGTGATGATACCGCGATGATGCCTGGATCACGCTGCGATGATGATGCAACGATACCGGGATCATGCTGTGATGATACCGCGATGATGCCTGGATCACGCTGCGATGATGCTGCAACGATACCAGGACCATGCTGCGATGATACTGTGATGATAC
>JAKTRT010000097.1:0-24657 GCA_030579895.1 Sugiyamaella grinbergsii | reverse complement strand
ACTGTCTTTACCTGAAGGTGGAGGTGGTGATGCCGGTCACTCTGTTCAAGAGTTCGAACTGTGGAGAGCTAAAATGAAGGCTCAAGAAATGAGAAAAAGGAGACTGACGGTTGCGGCCGGTAGGGGCGGTTCTGCCTCGAGTAGTCTGGCAGAGGATCTCGAGAAGACGGAGCAGTCGATAACGCTCACTTTACAAGAAATCGATAAAAACTTTAGCCAGGCAAACCGAATTATCTCAGAGTCTATTTTGCCGAGTATTGATAAATATACAAGTGAATCGCGGCGGCTGTGGAACAACGTCGGGTTCTGGAAAGAGTTTTTGGAGTCTTCGGCAGAAGTGACGCTGTCTACATATGAGGAAATAGCCGAGCCGTTGGGGAATCTGTCAATTGATAAGGAGACTATTGATTACGACATGACAAATGAATCGTTGGCGAATCTGTCAATAGCGGATAGTGGAGTCCGCGGAAAAACAAGCCGGCCCGATGAATCGCTTATTGGAGAGGACATCACTCCAGAGAACCACTCTACTCCTATGAAGAATACGACTCCCGACAGATCTCGTGGGCGGCGCACACCGTCACGGATCCCCATTCTGACAGACCCGGAAAAGAGCCCGCAAAGGAGTCCACTAAGACTCAGTAGTCAAACTGTTCTGCCGCCGCCAAGTGGCTATTCTGGCTATTCCCATGGGAAGAATGTCAGTTCTCCTGACAAGTATATCAATGCACATAGTCCAGCTTATGGCTCTCGATTACGGCCGCCCAGTCAGGTCCTTGTGACGACGCCTAAAACAAAGAGTCAAAACAAACCGTCGTTCTTGACAGGAACCACCAATAGCGTGCTTCGCCATCAGGTTCTGAACCGGAACTGGAGAATCCAAGCTACTCCAAAACATGTAACTTCAGCAGCTTCACCGTCTACAGCGAATCTGCCTACAACGACCACCTCCAGCACCGTGAATCCTCGTAGTAGTTTCCTTCAACAGTTGTTAGACGATGATTCATCCATGTCCGACATTGTAATCCCGCCCAAGCTTCAAAGTGATTTATTCTCGCCTGTCCCAGCGGACCCAAAAAGCCCATCTGGATTAACGCCCCAGCCAAAAAATAATACTAATTTTATTAACGACCCTACACGAACACATACATCTAACATGACAACTAATATCCCTACAACCAGCATTAACAGCGCTACGTCTGCGATTCCGTCCACGCCGGCTAATCGAAAGCCAGCATCGTCTCGATTCTACGACGATTCCGACTCGGATATCGATCATATTATGGACGGCATATCACCACCGGTGACAAGACAATTCGGAATAGCTCCTAGTGAGCAGCTGATAAAGACTCCTGCTCGACAAGCTGCGCAAACGATTGTCAATGACATTCTCCGTACGGTTGGCGGAGCAGATGATAGTGAGTCTATGTTGAGTCAAGAATCGTTTTTTTAATGACCACAGTTTTACGACGGCCGGTCATTTAAACGGCGGTGACAGTGATAGTGACAGCGATGGAATGGACTTTTCTATATAGCGTTTATGTAGCTGGAAGAAACGGTCGGTCGTGGTGTGACATTTCGAGATACAGTATGCTACGTGCTCCGCCTGTAGGTCCAATATGGAAGAACCGGGGTTATTACTTCGTTCAAAAAAGTCCCTCTAGTCTACCACCACGCAAAACCTTCCTCAGCACGGTTATAAATAATCATATAGTACATTCATTTTACAGGTTATACATTTTGTTTTCCGAGACACAGTTGTTTGTCAATTCCCAGTGGCTGCTGCTTTGCGCGCTCTCTGCCACGTCTTTTTACAATCCCTATAAGCCTGGAAATACGAAATACAAGCGGATTTGTCAAAGTCATTTCTTTCCAAACAGTTCAAGCTCATTTTCGATGCTTCTGCACATGGATCATAAAACTGAGATGGGCCTTTGCTAGCAAACGCTTCAGAGTGTCCTTTAGCTAGAGGTTCGTCTGGGAAGAACTTGTAATTTCCTTCCTTCGTGAAGTCCACCTTGGATTTATCTCTCTCAATTGACATTGTGAAGAAGATGAAGCAGATGAGGGTGGTAAAGTTAAAGGTTTGCGAAATAGAGAGGCCCGAGGAAATAGAGAATAGAGACTGTATAGCCGTGCTAGACGGATCCGGACAAGAAGGGTCCATGCTCTTGCTTGCATTCTGCCGGATGTGGAGGGATTTTGAATGGGAAGAGAGTGTTTAATTGCTTCTAGCAGATAACAAGTGTGTACAGTAGATAATGCTTTGAGAATAATATATAGTAGAGATAATATGTTTTGGCTGGTCGATAAGCTATGAAGGTCATATTTTGAGGAAGAGGTTAATTACGATGCACATATGCAGGGTCTACCGACCGTACCGTTGGAATTCCGACGAAATGGATACTGCAATAACCCCATTCTGGTGCCGGAACAATCTCACAGGAAACAATTAAGTAGAGAATATTATAGTATACGTATATGCTGGAGTAGTACAAGCAGCTCTGCTAATCTTCCAAGTCAAGCAAAGAAAACTGCTTGACAAGCTCACACTCACCGCCGTTTTCTAAATCAATCGCATACTGATAGAAATAGCCTTCAGAAGTCACAACCAAGGCATTACAGATGGAGCTACTGAGAGCCCGACTGGACGGGGTACTAAGAGCAACCACTGACTTGGTTCCTGGCTGGGCTGGCAGCTTGAAATACGCGAAATCACGGGTCTTGGGTTCTAGAATATTGGATACCGCGTTAGGCAGATACCCGGCTACGTGCTTGCTGATGGACTTGCCGCGAATAAACCCCATGGCGGAATTGCCCGAAAAGCGACCTGGCTGAGAAGTGGCTGCTTTGGACTCGGAAGATGGCCCCGTCGCTCCTGCTGGTGCTGTTGCTCCCACCCCACTAGCCATCATACTATCAGTTTGAGACTGTAGCTCGTCGTTGCCACTATCATCATCGTCACCGATCGTGGTTGCGCCACTGAAATCGCCGTTGGACACTTCCGACCCGGAGGTAGGTGCCAATCGGCCGTCGCTTGATCCGCTAGCGCTGCCGGAACTGGGCATCGATAAAGCACTATCTGCAGACGGCATAGGCTCGCTGGGGTGTCCTTCAGGTGCTAAATGCTGGTACTTGTTGGAAGATGGCTTAGTCAGTTTGAAAATATGAACCGTTTCGGTGGAACTGCTCACCGACAAAAGGGTCGAATTGATGTTAAAATTGATGGAGAATATCTTAGATGGATACGTTCCTCGCCGGAATTGATACAGTTTATTGCCAGTGGGCACAGAAAAGATCCGTATAATAGTTCCTTTATCTGATGCAGTGGCTAACAACGTACCGTCGTTGTTCAACGTGACTATCGAAAGAGGTCCCTTGTGCGCTTCAATGACGTTCACCGGCTGTAATGAGATACAATCAAACACCTTCAACTCGCCCGTCCGGTTTGGCGATGTCGCCGACGCTGCTGCTGCTGCTGAGGCCGCGTTCGAAGTATTCCCTGCAACATTTCCTATCCCTCCGATTCCGCCTGTCACACTTATTGGAGCAGCAGACGGGTACACCATATAGCAATTCTCCGACGACGCCGACAGTGCACACACGGCATTGGGGTTCGGAGCCGTCTCAATTGTGTGCAGTAGCTTCATGTTGCTGATATCATAGATATAAATTTGCTCTTCTAGTACCACCACCAACCGTCGCCGGTTCAGCTTCACCTTCAGCACCGCCGTAGGGAACGTCAACTCGCAAATCGTCGACTGTCTTTTTGTATTCATGATCTTCAATCGCCTTGGGCTCAGCGACGGCTGGTCGCCAATACCCACCACCGCCACTAGAGATGTACAGAACAGCATCTCGACGATTCCTGGGCATGTTAGTAGGCAACAGGGGGGCTGCGGGTTGAGCCTCCGGCGGCCGGGCTCGGCCCGGACCCGTAGCTCGAGCTTCGCTCGAGGTCTGTGGTGTGTGCTCAGGCAGGCTGTTCAATGGCTCTGCCAGTGGGGACAAGAATTGTGTCGTACGTACCAATACCACCGTCCGCTGGAAACAATGTTAGTTCGATCCGATGCTGACAGTCCTAGATCGTCTCTTCTACTCACGCTTCGTGAAACATTTCTCAAACGGATCGCAGTTGTAGATCTTATAGCCACTGCCACTACCAACAGAAATACAACTAAAGTCCTGATTGAAGTTTACAAAATTCATGACATCCTGAGAAGCCATGTTTGCTGTCGGCCACCGGATATGCTGCTATCCACGTAAGAAGGGCCACAAACCAAGTATAATCAGATATCGCGTTACGCGCACTATGCCAAGCTCGCTTTACTTGAATCTACGCGACTAATTGAATGTTGAAGCTTCCAGCTTGAACTCTGCTACGGGTCGTTGTTGTTGTAAGCACTCTCCTTATCGGTTTTCAGTTCTGTCAGGGTTTCACCAATATCGGGAGTGGCTGGTTCCAGTCGGTAATAATCAGACGTGCATCGATGATTAGGGGTCACGATATGGGTCAGGGTAGCCAAGTAAGTTTATGTCAGGTATACGGTTTTATAGCCGAAATATAAAAAACCTGCACATGGGCCAGAGGAGCCAGGTATAGTGGGGATTGAGTTGGCCCGATCTTATTCAATTGCCTGTAAAAGGAGGTTGCGTGATAGCCAAGGCTCAGGTCCAGGTTCAGCAGATGGGCCATTGGTTAACATAATCACAGTACTCTAGAATTAACGTCACTGCTCGCTCGATGTCTATAGTACGCATTTATACGCCAATGTGATCTCTAATCCTGTTTATGTCTTAAATACGCATTTATACGCCAATGTGATCTCCAATCCTGTTTATGTCTATAATACGCATTTATACGCCAATGTGATCTCTTATCCTGTTTACGTCTTAAATACACAATTATACCTCGATCTAATTTCTACTCTCTTTTATGTCTTGGATACGTAATTATCCCTTGATCTAATTTCTACTACCTGTTATGTCTTGGATACGTAATTATCCCTTGATCTAATTTCTACACCCTTTTATGTCTTGGATACGTAATTATCCCTCGATATGATTCTTGTAAGCCTTCTACTCCTTCAATACGTAATTATCCCTCGACATAATCTATTCTCCCTCTGTAAAGCATCCATCCATACAGCGAATTCCAACGATATAGCAAAAAAAAAATGTAATTTATATATGTATATACATGCAGGTCCTATAGCCCTTGTTCATTAATTGTTTGACTTCGTTTCTTGATCGAATTGCTCTCTGGCAACAATCCTGGCCTTGGCGTACGCCAATTGCCATTGCAAAGGACTCTGTGGGCGGTCAGACTCGGATCTAATGATAGATCCAATGGACATGAACATTCTACGACGTTAGTACACCTTCGTTCGACGCTGAACAACCCAGTACCACCAACACTTACCCGAACGTAGCGGCAGACCCAAGCATGTATTGACCAAGACTTCTCATGACACCGTTTGGTCCTGGTCCATGCTGGAAAATGGCCACGGTTCCAAAAAGCAGACCGATAACTGCACCGACGGTGGACTACGGGACGTTAGTGGTCGGCAGCGCCCAGAGGGGTCTACTTACACCCATCATGGCGCCCATTTTGAATTTCTCGTAGTACGAGGGCTCTTGGCCTTGACCCATTGGGATTTGCGACACGGGAGGCATTTTGGCGTTTTAAAGAGTAGCGAACACGACGACGGACTGGGGTCGATGGTGGAGTGATTTGAGCGGTGCAGTCGGTGGAATTGAATGCCAAATTTTTTGCCGTGATGTGGGCAAGGGTTTGTCGGTTGACGGAGGGGAGTCGGGGGGAGGGTCGAGGACAAGAAGAGACAGAGGCAGAATTGGGGGTCTTTTGGCAGTAGAAAGAGGTTTGTTGATTGTGGTGAGTGTTGTTTGTATGGTTGTTCTGTTTGTTTGGAGTGCGTTCTGTTACTAAGGGTGTGCCGGTCAGATTTGCGCTGCTCCTGAGAATACCCGATTGGTATATACGGACGAGATGCGAGATGCGGAAAAACCTCTACCACCACCACCGCTGGCTATGTTGGAAGCAAGAAAAAAATATTCAATTGAGAAGGATATGCTTTATGATGGAGAAGAGAATTGGCATATAAAAAAAACCTCAATCCCAGCTCCAACTCCACCTCCACCTCCACCTCTCTCAACCAGACAAAAGGCACATTCTACACAGAGTATGCAAATTATTCAACTATACAGACTAACTCACTAATCAAAGAAATCGTCCTCGTCATCGTCATCAATGTTACGGCCTCCTTTTGATTGCGGGCCTGCGAAGTCGTCCTCGTCATCACTATCCCTACGGTTGAACACAATCTTCGTGCTGTTGACTTTGCTCTCTTGTTGGGAAATCTGACTCAGCAACGCGACCAGTTCGTCTTCCGATACCTTACGTTGGATCTGGCCCGATCTCGCGAGCCTTAAAATTAAGTCCTCGACACTACTCACCAGTTAGCAACCGGGCAGCAGCCCAACCTCCGCGCAGCGGAGGACAACGGGTCTGGGCAGAGCCCAGCCGCCGGAGGCACAACAGCAACGCCCCCATGGCAAAAATACGTACTTTCGTGCGCGATCGGCCTTGACAATTCTGATTCGTGACAGTCGCTCACGCGCTTCAGTGCTGAGTACCTGTGATAGCTACGGCAGGTAGTTAGAATCCGAGAGCGACCGCTGTCGCGGACAGGCGGAGAGACTTACTAATGACGCTCTCATTTCTTCGTCTTTTTCTTGCTGTTGAGCCTGCTGGGCCTCTGATCTTGTGTCTGGTTAGTATTCAATCTCGCATGTTGAGTTCTTGGGTCCGCGGAATACTCACTGTTGAGATCCACCTGCTCCTCCGCCGGGCGAAGAGCCTCCACTTCGCTGCATCTCTGCTAATCGCGCTTGGCGAATCGCTTGTAATTCAGAGTCCTCCATGATAGATCGTGTCGGTCGGCAGAATGTTGAACGGATGGATCATAGGGTTCTCTACATGAAATTCTGGTCACGGAATGGTGCGGCTGGTAGTCGGAAGATAACATGTGTAGCTATTTTATGGAATAGTTTATATAAGCAGTCTATTTTATGTTATATCTATAGTATATCTGTATCTCACCTATGTCTATGTCATCTCCTCTGTGTATCTGTATATCTGTATATCTGGATGTATATCTATTTCTATCGTACACATTATATCTGTAGACTATCTATATCGGTAGTCTATCTATTCCATCGTATACATTATATCTATAGACTATCTATATCGGTAGTCTATCTATTTCCATCGTATACATTATATCTGTAGACTATCTATATTGGTAGTCTATCTATATTGGTAGTCTAGCTATATCGGTAGTCTAGCTATATCTGTAGTCTGGCTATATCTGTAGTCCATCTATATCTGTAGTCCATCTATATCTCTATGTACATTTGAAGTATATATCATGCTTGTTTGTCAGAAAACAAAAAAGAAAGCCACCGATCTCATACAAACACACACACACACACTGTAAACTTAGCTTCTCCACCATCGAGACATATAATCCATTCTCCTCCGATTCTCTTTCTCCGTCCCCGCCAGACCACAGACTTACATTCTCAGGGGTAATAAGGAAGACCCCAACCCACAACTTTTGTCAGGGTCCTCTAAAACCCCCGTACTTAGCGATTGAATGCTGGCCAGCCTCTGAATCTAGCAAAATGTTTCTATAATAATCTTTGCACCGCTGACTACACCGCCAATCAATTGCCTCGTCACCCTCTATAGATCTCACCCCCTATAGATCTCATCCCCTACGTATCTTCCTACCTACTTACCTCTCCTCCCTACACCCATCGTACGGCTGTACCACTTTCTGCCACGTCTATTAGCCATACTAATAAAATGACGATCATCAAATGTTTTGATTTAATCCCGAACGACGCATTCTGCTCTCTAATCCATAGCAGGAGGAATTTCCTTTGATTACCCATTGACTTGTCAGAAACTTCGTATGGGGATGTTTTTATAGGAAATCTATTGAGAATTAGTGTTTAGAAGAACGTTTGCTTTTTATTTACATGCCGATTGGATTCATTAGTTGGTAATAGCATTCATCTTAACGGATCGAACGGGAGGATCCTTGATAGGTTTAATTGGCTCGTAGTTCCATCTTTAGAGACAACAACAACAACAATAAAGGAGCTCTATTGTTTGATCACATGAATAGGCTGACTAGTAAAGCCAGCCGATGGTCTGGCGCCGCGACCTGGACGGGAGCAGGCACGGGCTCTTCCAGCAACTCGCGATCCGCTCCGTCTGGCTCAGGCTACTTCCTACTTCTCAGGTTCATCGAATCGTCGCATTTCTCTCTGTTTCTCTGTGTGTCTTATCTAGAAAGATATGCCGATAACCTCGGAATCCACTTTCATCTATGCAATAAAATAAGAACGTACCCGCCAACGGAAGTGGAGTTCTTTCTCCCGCAATTGGTTCAACTTCATGTTACGGTTGAGACCGAGTCTATGGCTTTAGAGGATCTACTACTGGAGCTCTGTGATGATTCAACTCACTGTACTTTATTAGTCTTTTGGCAATTGCAAGCGCATCTGACTGAATCGTCCACTGAACCTGATTCGTACGGGTTTCAGGTGTGCAAAAGATTGTATAATAAGCTGCAGTATTTATTATTTAACGTTGGTTCGGCTCCAAGTCATAAACTGCGTGAAAACACCGGCCCTGCGATTATTCTTTCGTCATTATTTGTATCTGGAATCGGAATGCCGGGTGCTCCAGGATTCATAAAGCCATTAATGGTTTCTCAGGGCCGAAAGCAAAGAACTCATATTTTCCACATTGCAACCAAGCTATTGAGGAGTAAGTCGACATCGAATGTATTGATTAATGACGATAAAGAAAGCAAAAGTACCGGTACTGGTGGAGCTACTAGGAAGTCGGTTAGTGGTGTGAGTCCACGTCGGGCGCTTGAGCATTCTGAAACGAGTCCTAGTATAATGAGTACAAAGAGCAATACCGACGCGGGTACGAATATTAATGATACGACCACTAGCACCGCTACCATCGCTGATGGCCCTAGTTCTCCAACTAACCCCATGGTCAAAAAGAAATCGCATCCATCCATTCAAGACCTCAAAAGCGACGACCCTGTATATTTAAGAGGTAAAACCGACAACGCCCGATCCTTGCCAGACTTGTCATCATCGAATTACAGAAATAGATCGAATTCAGAGTCCTCTACTCCATCATCTCCTATTCTCCAAACTTCTGGTGCTCGTAGAGTCCCATCCAACTCGTCGGCTCATGTCTCCAGCTCGCACCTTCCTCGCCCAGATCAGATTCGATCACTTAAAACAAACTATTTCCGCTGCGAAACGCAATTCGTATATGCACTGCAATCGATTTCCACTCGACTTCTCCAAGTACCAAAGCAGGCCCGTCAAGCTGCTCTTCGGGTCGAGTTAGCACTCATTAACCGCGATCTACCCGCCGAGGTAGATATCCCGCTGCTACTGCCTACCAAAACAAACGGCACGAATCCCACTCAAAATCGAATTGTTCGAATCTCCCCTGCCGAAGCTACTGTTCTTAACTCGGCTGAAAAAGTCCCATTCCTCATGCTAATCGAATACCTTCGTGATGATGTTAGTTTCAATCCTGAAAATGAAAACAACAAACGCCTGATTTCAAACAAAACCGATAGAAGGTACATCTTCGATATGGCATACCTTCATGACCAGCGAAAGAAAGAACAGGAGTTTCTCAATGATGGCGACGACTTTAGTGATGACAGCGCAACAACAGCCAATGGACACGGGTTTGGTTACCCTCTACCACTGGAAGAACAAGACGTTGGCGATTTGTCAGTAGTCGGCTTATACGAAGATAAACAAGTAATGGTGCAGCAAGACGCTCTTAACGCGTCTATTTCCTCGCTTCCATTCCGAGCGGCGTCTGGAACTGCCCTTGATTCAGCATCATCCCCAAGAGCGTCCGATTTGTCGTTCTCATCATCATACGTGGTTCCGGTCTCGTCGTCATCCAATCCAATAGATGTCACGGATCTTGCTACTCATATGCGAACCGCCGCTATTATGCTGACTCAGTTAGACAGTGCTAATGGCAGCAAACTTCCCAAAGACGAAATCGCATCTATCAAAGCGAGGATTATTGCTAATATGCAAAGCATGGAAGATCACACTGTCAACTCCAATGCTGTCAGCGTCTTCAAGGGCGAAGCAGGAGAACGGAAATTGGAAAACGATTTGAAAACGTCTGGTATTGGCGGTGGAGATGACCCGAGTGCAGCCAATCTTGGCGAAGACTGGACCCTACGTAAGGAACGAATCAGACGAACGTCTCCATATGGCCATTTGCACAATTGGGATCTTTTCTCGGTGATTGCCAAGACCGGCTTTGATCTCAGACAAGAAGCGTTTGCATGCCAATTGATCGAAGCAATTAACAAAATATGGACAGATGACTCAGTACGTGTATGGGTTAAAAAGATGCGCATTCTTATTACCAGCGAATCAACTGGCTTGGTTGAAACCATCACAAATGGTTTGAGTATTCATTCTATTAAAAAGGCTCTTACTAATGCATCTATTGCAACGGGAAATAATCCCAAGGGAACCATCGCATCTATCTCTGATCATTTCGAGAAAACGTTCGGCCCCCGAGGTTCTCCAGCTCATAATCACGCCCTTTTTTGTTTTGCTCAGAGTCTTGCTTCTTATTCATTACTCTCGTATATCCTGCAAATTAAAGACCGTCATAATGGTAACATCCTGCTTGACAACCATGGTCATATCATTCATATTGATTTTGGATTCCTATTATCGAATTCTCCAGGGCAGTTTGGCTTTGAAGCGGCTCCGTTCAAACTTACTCAAGAATATATCGACTTGTTAGGAGGTACAGAATCTGAATACTTTCAACAATTCCGTACCCTGCTTAAACAGGCGTTTAAAGTCCTTCGTAAGCATGCTGAGTCGGTTATAATTCTTGTTGAAATGATGTCGCGTGATTCAAATCTGCCATGCTTTTCATCTGGTGCTGCTACCTCGCTTCAGTTAAGACAGCGGTTCCAGTTACACCTGAGTGATAATGAAGTTGACACCTTTGTTGACAGCTTTCTCATTCAAAAGAGTTTGGGTAGCATTTACACTAGGCTCTATGATCAATATCAGCTGCTCACCCAAGGTATATATAGTTAAAAAATGTTTTTGCATAGATTTTTTTTAATGATAATGATTGTATATTTATATGGGTTTATTATTTTGTAGTTATGGTTCTATCATAGCTTCATATGAAGGATAGTAGGGAATGAATGAATATATCTTGATTATAGTCCTATACCGCATATATAACTTAGTATACATATCTCTAAGGAGGACTGTTCACATATTGGCCCGGTTGCAGGCTAATTATTGGACGTTGTGAATGAATGAATATATCTTGATTAAAGTCCTATACAACAAATAAATTATACAAATAAATTATACAAATAAATTATACAAATAAATTACCATGACTTCTCTATCTCTAAGGAGGACTGTTCAGGTGTTGGCCCGGATTCAGACTAGTTATTGGATATTGTTTGATTTCGGAATGTTGCGATGTTGCTGGATTTCCCATTGAAATTTCAATGAACATACGGGAACACCGTTCTGCAATTTGGGTCTTCGACCTGTAAACCCACTGAGAAAAAACCGATGTTAGCTTAGCTCTACCATGCTAAGACTGCCTCTGTTGCGCTGGATTCCCTTTTTTTGAATTTTTTTCTTTTTTGTATCCAATAATTAGCCTGAATCCGAGCCAACATCTGAACAGCCCTCCTTAGAGATAGATAAGACATGGAAATTTATTTGTATAATTTATTTGCTGTATAGGACTTTAATCAAGATATGTTCATTCATTCATATAACAAAAGCTTGTCACGTGCCAAACATCCACCGTTAGGGTTTTGGCGGTAAAAATAGCGAACAAGCTATGTTGTGGCTGAAAACTCACATCGGCATACTGAAAGCCTGGTGGCGCAATGGTAGCGCATCAGATTTCGGAACTGATTAGTAGGCGTATACCGGTTTCGGTGTATATTTCGAAGATCAAAATTTCTGAAGGTTGCGGGTTCAAATCCCGTCCAGGTTGATTTTTTTTTGATTGAATGACCGTTGGCATTCTTTTTTTTATTTTGCTCTGGGTCAAAATTTCTGAAGGTTGCGGGTTCAAATCCCGTCCAGGTTGATTTTTTTTTGATTGAATGACCGTTGGCATTCTTTTTTTTATTTTGCTCTGGGTGGTATGAAATACTATCCGCGGGAATATTTCTTTCTGTATGAAAGTTAAACGATGGGTCTGTCCGGATTTGAGAGACCCAAGTAAGATAACTGATAGGCTGTATAAGAGTATCAGTCAAACGTGACCCAGAGTAAAGCATCTTCCCAGCTTTTCCCCTTCACCAGATCAATTCATTCTCCAGATTAAGTTGTGTACAGTCGCATAACATTGGGTAGATCATATGCTCGGTTTTGTTTGTAACTAATGCTCGACGGGAGCTTTTGGCGGATATACGAAAAGGTGTACAATCACTCTGTCTCGGTACAAATTGGCCAAGGCTATATGCTAATGCTAACGTTACGGCTTTCTGGAAATACCTTCTACCGACCGTTAGAAATTGTTCTCAGTACCAATTCAACCTCGAAAACATTTCAACAGTAACCTCTGCAGTGTGTCGAGCCGTAAACTAAACGTGAAAGCCAATTACCCGCAATACAATATCAAAATGACATATAACCGGTTTACATCACTTTCCATTCCTTTATCAATTGACTCTCTAGCGGGGGCAGTCCACGCCCGTAACTGCAAACGATAGTCTCAAGTTTGGGTTTCATTGTCCCTGACTATGAAGTCCTAAAGATTCTAAAGCCATCCCGTATCCTACATCCCGTACCTCCCGTACCTGAGATTCTGTATACCCGAAAATCCAGCGACTGGCTGCCCGCCCTAATTTACAATGGACATATCGGATATCGAACCATTTTTCCTGAGCTAGTAGCCGACCCTGCATTATCTCTTGACAGTACATAATCAATTACAGCCCCCACATGAAAAATATTGAACACCCGCCTTAAACAGTTACGGATCTATTCCGAACAAGGCTGCCGATAGACTGACTGACAGCAGGCCCGGCTAATTAATGCCTGAAATCTCGAGTCTTATCACGTTTCCTATTCCCTCTCTCTCTCTCCTCACGGTCGAGGATTCTGGTCGCTATATATAAAGATGGGCAAAGGTTCGCTTTTCCAGTCCTTGCTGAGTGGATCCTTCAGGTCGCCAGCAATGATTGCGATTGGTGCAACTTTCTGTTATCTTTTCCTGAGGACGGCTTTTGCCAATTCAGGGTCCAATTTCCTGTCGAACCAGGGCATAACTCTCTTGTACCAGAACAATTTAAACTTTACCGACGATGTAAACCATAATTCGTTTTTGTTTCTAGAAGGCGAGAACAGCTACGAAGAGGCATCTGCTGCGTGCTCTGTGTTATCAGAATCTCTCGTCCCTCCGTCGCTACTACAGTCCAGTCAGTCGGATCTAGCTCTTCAGCTCAACTATCTTATCTATCAAGGCAAGATATCTCCTTTTACTGGAATATGGGTGAAAGGAGGATATATCACACCAAATCACGGACTGTCTCCTCAGCCAATTAGAAACCGCAACTCAAAATATGCCGTTCTCTGTACCCAAAGTGCAAACGGCACCATCGACGCCAATAATTACGTCACGGATCAAAATACAGTGGGTGTCATGTCAAGAGGGAACACCTTCTATGGTTCTCGAAATAAGAAATCGTTTAGATTCCTAGGGATCCCTTTCGCAGACGAAACGGCCCGTTGGGCCTATTCCAAGCCTTATAGTCAAACGGGCCAGACTATCCAAGCAAATCATTTTGGTACATATTGTTATTCCAGCCCGTCGTCTGGCTTCGGATATGGTGAAGATTGTTTGTTTCTGAATGTCTTTACGCCTTATCTTCCTGGACCTGGCGATACGAACAACCTGAAACCAGTCGCGTTATGGGTCACTGGCGGCGGCTACACTTCAGGTAGTGGGTCTGATAATACGTTTGACGGCAGCAATATGGTGTCCAGAGGTGATGTAGTGTTGGTTGCAGTTAACTACCGTCTTAGTACTCTTGGTTTCTTGTCGATTCCAGGTACAAATATCACTGGTAATTACGGTTTTGCAGACGTCATTACTGCTCTTGAATGGGTCAAGCAAAATATCGAAAATTTTGGTGGAGATCCTAATCGAGTCACAGTCTTCGGTCAATCGGCCGGCGCCGGCACTACTAGAGCTCTGTTAGGCAGTGCTCCTGCTCGTGGGCTGTTCCATGGTGCAATTCCACAAAGTAATCTCGGTGGTTATGGTTACGGTACTAGTTTTTCTGAATACTATACTAGTAATGATGAATACCAGTTTGTTGGCAAAGCCATTGTTGAAGCGGTGGGTTGTTCCTCAGCTGATGACGTAGTATCCTGTCTCAAAGCAGTTGATCCCGTTACTCTTAACAACTTGCCAACGGTAGCCAGATACTTGACCGTCGATGGATATTACATTGAAGAAGACCATATCGACGTTACGGGAAACAAGTATCTTGCTGATGTTCCAGTTGTTTACGGTATGTGTCGAGATGATGGCGCACCATTCATTAGCTATCCGACTACAAATGATGTTGAGACATCGGTCGAAACGCTTCTCTCATTCAATAGTTCATTTACACACTCGATACTTAAAAGTGGACTGTTCCCTGAGTCTGGTAATACCATTGCCGATGTGTATAATGTCAGTTCAAGACTTGCTGGTGACGTTATTTTCCGGTGCATCGAACAAGCTACCATTAACTCTGCTGTAAAGCATAAAAAACTTTCCAATGTATATTACTATCAATTCGATAGAACTTATAATGGCTATGATCCAAACCATGTTTGCTCTGCTCCTATCACTGAGAATCATCCATTTGGAGATCCGAGCTTGCCCTATTACCGATGTCATTGTGGCGAGCTGTACTACGTTTTTGGTAGTCAGAATCAGTTTGGTTTAGAATTCAGAGATGAATATGACCTTCCATTTACACAACTTATCGTGGACTACTGGACAAGTTTCTTCCGTACATTCGACCCCAATCCCGATTATAAATATTTACGTGCTCGTGGATATACGGATACAGTGCACGGTATATTAGAGAATGGAGAGTGGCCAAAACTCGATTCTAGCTCTCCTGAAATATTTCTTCTTGATGCACCAAGGGCCACCAAATCGCCGTTTCTTGAACTTGACGAGTGTAAAATCTTGGGATTACCCCTTGATTTCTATGAATAATTGATATCTAGATCAAGAAAGTGAAGGCAATAATATGTTTGAGGTTTTGTACAGTATATAGATAAACCATTACAATCACGTTGTTTGCCCTCGTTTTGATTCTGTTTAAAGTTTTACATTTGTCATATATGTTTGAAAATTAACTACCATATAATGAGAATGAATGAATATATCTTATGATATAGAATGAATGAATATATCTTGATTAAAGTCCTATACAACAAATAAATTATACAAATAAATTTGCATGACTTATCTATCTCTAAGGAGGACTGTTCAGATGTTGGCCCGGATTCAGGCTGATTATTGGATTTAGTTTGATTTCGGAATGTTGCGATGTTGCTGGATTTCCCTGCTGGATTCCCCATTGAAATTTCAATGAACATACGGGAACACCGTTCGGCAATTTGGGTCTTCGACCTGTAAACCTACTGAGAAAAAGCCGATGTTAGCTTATGAATGAATGAATGAATATATCTTGCGATGTTAGCTTATGTAAATTACCGTCTTTAACCGTCTTTAAGGGTGTGACGCCTGACTGAGCAAAATAAACAAATCTCGGTAAAATGGCTGCAAATCTGGTTTTTTTAACAAATTGTGTTCACTATTAGGATTTTAGGATGTTTTTTTTTCATTGTATTTGTAACAGAATTGGCCGTAGAAACGGAAAACCCCACATCACGTGATCTATAATAAAGCCACTCTAACATCATGAGGTTTCTGTATTTTCAAAAAAGCGGGTCTCATAGTGTAGTTGGTTATCACGGCGGATTCTGATCGTGGTTAGGATCCCTAATTAGATTATTCCGTCAACCTGAGTTCGAATCTCGGTGAGACCTTGTTTTTTCATGGCCATTTATTTTTCACTGATGATCTCAGTGAAACAAAGACCACCGAACCCCTGCATATGATATATATAACCATTCGCTAGTTACTACCGCAGCAAACATAATTAATCCGCAAGTCCGTGTGCCCTGAAAAGCAAGCCACACTCCCGAGGGATCTTTCGCGCAAAGCTAGTTCGTGACTGTCAATTGTTATTTTTTACTCTGCCCACTGGGATCCACTTCCTGTCTTTCCGATCACCAAAAACCTCCCAAAAACAGGACCCTAACATCGACTCGACATCAAAATACCGAAGTCCGCGAATCATCGACTTCAGTCATAATCTCAAACTTGGCCAACTCATGTCCTAGAAAAAAGGGGCAGTAGGGAATCAAGGGGGTCGTCGTTCACTAGAGAGTTGAACGTGACAAAAATAAAACAAGAAACCGATAGACAGTATGTTTGTGTTTCCAGCAAACAATGAAGGATATAGAAAGCGAAAGAGAGTGTTAAAAGCATGCGAACAGTGTAAACGAAGACGAAAGAGATGCGACTTCCCGATTGGAAGCGTACGGTGTGAACCGTGCGAGAAGGCGGATATTATGTGTAGTCTGGCGCCGGCTTTTGAATTGGTTGAGAAGGAGTCAAGACTCGATGCTTTAGCGCAGCAGAGTCTGTCGAATCAGAGTGATGGTGTCAGCTCTGTTCACGGGCTTGCTGTTCCTGTACCAACTAGAGCCACCAGTGGTCTTGGTGGCGCTGATTCATCGAACTCATTTACTCCTGTACCGCCTACACCACCTCCAATGATGCGGCCTGGGTTAGACAAGAGGTCGTCGAGCGCCAATAGCGTGATAACCCTCGGTAGATATAGTAATAGTCCTCGACACAGTGGGAACGCCATGGTTAGCGGCGGCACTGTCAATAGCCATACTCCATCTCCGACAATCACCACAACGTCCTCATCCTCTTCTCATACTGCATCTTCAGCTTCCAACCCGACCGCGTCCAACTCGTTCACTACGGCTGCTCTTAAAGCTCAAGCGGCGGTCACCGGGTCTTCTTCTTCTTCGTCCACTCTCCATCCTACACCGGGTCCCTCACTCTTCAGACCTCTTAAATTGACGTCCGACGCTCCTCATAAACGGCCGGGAATGAGCCCTCGTGCCACAAGCTACACGCACGCCAACTCGTCGACTACCTCATCTCA
Source organism: Sugiyamaella grinbergsii (assembly GCA_030579895.1). NCBI lineage: Eukaryota > Fungi > Ascomycota > Dipodascomycetes > Dipodascales > Trichomonascaceae > Sugiyamaella > Sugiyamaella grinbergsii. Next base: position 7,234 of record JAKTRT010000097.1, on the reverse strand, counting down.
GATCCGCAAACAACATCAAACCCACTCCCACCGTAGAACCGGGTCTCATAGTCCAGGACTGGCTAATAAAATATTACCTCCTTCAAGTAGTGCGTTTGTGTCTTCGTCGAGCTCGACTTCTGCAAAAGGCTCCCCACCATCGTCTTCTGTCGACCGCGAGTCCATCGGCGTATGGGTTAAAGGAGTGACTTCACAACAGCGCCTTGATCCACATCTCCACACATACCTTGCCTCTATAAATGCTTTTTCAATGCCCCTTCGCCCAGATAGAGAAGAACTGATTCGTATCTATTGCGAATCTATTGATAAACTTCTGCCGTTATTAGATCGCGACCAGTTTGTTAAACTTCACTCCATCGGACAAGCACCGACTCTGCTTCTACATGCCGTATTACTAGCGGCAGCAAGACATCCTCGAGCAGCCCAGCATCTAGGCCATGAATCAACTCGTCAGTTTTGTGCGTCTACTGCTGCTAAAATAAGAGCTCTCTTATTCGCAGAAGTTGAACAGGATAGACTGACTTTGGTGCGCATCTACGCTTTACTATCGCTTCACTCAGAGGGCCCTGATGGACTGGAAAACAGTTGCTCAGACTTACAAAAGGCTCTTCATTATGCTACTTCTCTGGGTATCCATCATGACAGGGCTTTTATAGATAAAGAGCAGCTTCGGAAACTGTGGTGGAGCGTCTGGTGTATGGATAGAATCAGCGCGTGCGTGAATGCCCGGCCTCTAATAATCTCTAATGATGACATTGGATTACCTGCCATTCGTCACGAAGAGCATCCTCAACTGGCTCGTCTGACTGTTGCATGTGAGAAGCTGGAAAAAGTGATCCATCTCTACAGACCAGGGTTTATGAAAAACAAACCTTGTGTAGTTCCAGAAGAAGTCGATCGACTGTTCATGGGCGACGATACCGTCGACCCGCTCAACGCTATACACGCACTGCTTCACTACTCGGCGATTATTCTAGCTCATAAGCGAGTCAGCAGCGGCGATGAAGATTCTCTTCAAGAAGAAACAGTAGTGACCGAAGTAGCCGGATTATCTCGCCAGACTTATCAACCACAGCATCAACAACAACAAAGTCAGCTAGAGAGACAACCACAAGGAATATCCCCGCAATCTCTTCAGACTCTTTTCACGCCTTTGACCATGATCTTGGCGCAAGAGAAACAAAAGTCTCGTGCCAATGGTGAAGACATCTTCAATAAGAATTTCAATGATTATCTCACCACCAAAGACGAAGACGAAGATAACTATCATGGACGAACACCTGAGTCGGACGCGTCTTTCACAGATGCTCGACTTCTTTCTGCCGCAGGGTCAGTGTTGCGCATTATCCAGAACTCTAAAGACCTGCCTCCACTGCCACTTATACCATACTGTGTTTCGTTGACTCTAACGGTCTTCCTACGAACATTTCCTCGCGTAGACAGCGAAACAGGATTCAGCTGGAGAGATACATGTTCTGCCCTGGAAAGCATTGCTGACAGATGGTGGGTGGCCGGCGCAATGGGCACAATGGGTCGCAACGTGTTTGGATCTTTGGAATCAGAAGCCAAAATAAAGCAAGAAGAGGAAGAAGCAATGTCATCTGCCATGCAGACAGACTCGGCAGTCCCTATGGAACAATATCTCGACATGTTTTCCAATCTACCTAATCAAACGTCATTTATTGATGAAGCTCTTTCCTTGGATGGATTCAACAATGTTGAGCCGTGGTTCCAGGAAAAACGTTAACGAATTAATGTACATATATAATAAATAATAATAAACTACAGTTTAATATTGGGCATTTCAATAACTCGTAATCCAGACAGAATTTGGATGGGATCCAGTCCACCGACTACAAATGTTCTGGAATCATAATAAACGCCTTTATGAAAACATTGTCCAGATGACTGCATTCCATTACATAATCGGGAATGCCAAACACCAGTTTTAATATTATAGATATCAATGAATACGATACACTTTTCGCCATCGTGACCACCAATCACTATTAGTTGGTCGTCAACTAGTTCAGACATGTGTAACGTTCGGGGTCGTGAGCTGTCATTTAAAGTGTTCCAGTGTTCACTGGCAAAATCAAAGTACCATAGTGTCTTGAATACTCGGTTGGTAGAATCGTTACCGCCACAGACAAGCATGCCATCATTATAAGTATGGGCAGTATGATTGACTCTAGGAGAGGGCCAACCATCACCAGGTGCTATATCACTAAAACAAACATCATACGGATCAGTGGGCGAGATGTGTAATTTCCAAACATCATTAAAAGTATGATCGGAATTCGACGCTCCTCCGAAAATGTATAGAGTGGAAAGAAAAACCGGTTTCTTGGCACTATTGGTAGACGTTGACGAGCCGATCGTGCTGATATCATCAAAGAACTTAGACGTTCTTCTTAGAACACACGAATGACCTGCTCTTGGATCAGGGATCTTTCCTTCAGGTGTTAGCCTCGTGAATTTACACAGTCGCACATCGAGAATGTAACTAGAGTTATAAAACTTAGTTTCATCCTGTCCGCCGAAGAAATAAATATGATGTTCATCGACCAAAGTAGCCGACACGTCCCGTAGAGGAGGTGGAACTTGACCAGACAGAGGCGGACAACTTAGTAGATTTGTCATGCAGTTAAACACGTATAATTTATTCGAATGTCCAGTAGGAGTTCTTCCTCCAAAGATGAATAGTTTGTTGCCCACAAGAGTACAGGTATGACCAGAAATGTATGGTGGCTCGCAACCAAACATTCGGGGGATATGACGATAGAACGCCAGAGGAGGAGCAGCTACGTCAAAGAAAAAAGAGGTTGCATTGCCATTTGTGCCATGAACAACAGATGCGGAAGCCGACACAGAAGCACCCGAGAACGAGACATTGGCGGCGGCTTGGCCCTGCTTTACACTAGCGACCGACGAACCGGAACCGTCCTCTTCTTCAATGGGGAAGCTGTTATTTAGTGATATGTTGGATGATTGAGGTACTGGTTGTGTTTGTTGAGGAAGCTTGGTACCGCTTGCGGTTGAGTTGGATCTGAGAATATCGGGACCGATTTTGGGCCTTTCACTGTCTCCTGAAGAGGAAGACATGGATCCAGTTCTTCCTTTTAAATTAGACATGCGGCCTCCACGGGGAGCTGTAGTATAATAAGTCTGAAGCGACGGTGGGAACATTACAGATGAAGAGGTGATGATAGAACCGGAAAAAGGCGTGGGAGATACGTTTCTTACTTGTAACGGAGAAGGCTCTAAATTGCTACCAGGTGCGTGACTAATGGCAGATAAAGAATTAGCGGATGCACTTGTTGCACCGCTCGTTACACTGACACTTGACTCAACTGGGGAATGTGGAGAAGGTACCCAAGGTTGAACATTCAATCGATCAAAGCTTCGGGTAGCATCTTTAGTTACGTTTGAATCGGCCTGGGAGCCAACTGTAGTTGACTCTTCCTCAGATGGAGAAAGCACTTCTCCGTAGGGTTTTGTTAAAATCTGGTCTAAAGGACGGTCTTTTATAGATAACGAGGCGATTTGAGCATGCACTCGTGAATTTGTAGAGTTGGCAGATGATACCAAAGAATGAAAGCTCCTATTAGACGGAGCCTTATTTGAGCCTGTATCGAAGCTCCCCATAGGAGAAGGAGTGGGCATTTGACTGAGTGGTTGGTTATTCATTGATTCTAAATTAGACCTGGATGGATTGTTTTGTATAAATTTTATCAAGGTCTAGAAATCAGCATAATATCCAGTCAATAAGGAAATGAATAACAAAAAAAAAAACCTTGATATATAAAAATAGGTAGAAAACAAAAAGGGGGGTCGAAAATAAGAAGGACAAAAACAGAACTCAATGTTTAATAATTGGTTACTTTCTATTCGACTTCTAACCCCTAACACTTGTACGTATGCCTCAGAGCAATGGTGGATTTTTTCACAAAAGAAAACCCCCGTCAATTCGTTCTTGATCGATGTCAAATTTAAGATAAGGAAAGAAGAACCCGCGCATTTCCTCTTCGTACTGGACGGACGTAAAGGAACTTGCGCGCTACCACCAAAGAACGCTACTAAACACCAATTGGGCCTGCATACGACTAAGTACCTCCATAAACGCACCAGCCAACTGTAACGCCGCAGGATGCTAGGCCGTTGAAATTCTAAACTTAAGCCTGCCGCAACGCACACCGTTTTCAAAAAGGGCGCCGCCAGGACGTTTAAACGGTGTTGGACCAAGCATAATGGGACGGTTGCAGGCTTACAGGGCTAACCAGTAAAGTTTAATCCTGAGAGCAAATTACATGGGCGGCCCGGCCCCTACATGGCGGACAAATCTCCACAAGTAAAGTTCAAGACATGTAGTAATTATAAACTCCATGAAAATTAATAGTTTAAATGAGATATGCATACAGGGACAGACAGGTTGGTGATTTGGCTCTTGTGTATGCATTATGTAAGGACTGGATATGCCTATTCGGACCACGGAGGTAATTTAGGTTTTATCTAGACTGAGAGCTCTTTAGTTACCTTTGGAGTAATAGTTTCCATTTGAGGTAGTTTGTATATTTGTGTAGTGATAAGCGAGATGAAGAGGAGTGGTAGGTGGTGAGATGGTGGTGAGATGGTGGTGAGATGGTGGTGAGATGGTAGGTGGTGAGATGGTAGGTGGTGAGATGGTAGTGAAATGGTAGGTGGTGAAATGGTAGGTGGTGAGATGGTGGTGAAATGGTGGGTGGTGAGATGGTGGGATGGTGAGATAGTGAGGTAGTAAGATAGCAAAGTAAATGAAAAGTGGATAATGAGATGGAGATACTACAATAGTGAGATAAGACAGCCTATACACCATTTCTGCCCACCACTCACTCCAATATTCTCCTCATGGCTTACCGCATAATAAGCTAATCAATCACCCAGACTTACAAAGGTAGTAACAACAGATGCTTACCACCACCACTCTATTTCACCAACTTCCAAAAATGGCTCGCCCTCTAACCTCCAGTCTTCTATAAAAACTCAACATTTCTCCTCTCTTCATTATGATACTTCATCTCCATCAACGAATCACAATATCTAAAAGATCTTGTACTTTCAATCGCTTTACGATTATCAGATAAAGTCATTCTTTTTTATCGTCTTTCGTTTTTTTTTCGAAGCCATGAAGTTCACTAATTCTGTGATTCTTCTCCAAGCTTTGGTGTCGGCGGCCTTGGCCATGCCGATTACTAGCCAAAATGAGAACAATTCAACCATTACCAATGCGATCCCTATCGGTTTGGTGGCTATCAACCCCGAAGAGGAAAACATCCACCAAAACTCGGTTGTTGCAAAACAGGATGGTACCCTTTGGCTCCGCAAGGGCGCTCCTTCTGATACAATTGGATCTGTTGATAAGCATATGGCCATTCAACCACTTGCTGGTGGCCGTAAATTGACCATTGCTGAAGACGGATCTCTTCAATTGGCTGAAGCAACTGATCCCTCCAAGAGTGATGAATTTGCTATTGATGTTAAGGATTATGTCCTTCATTTGACAAGCAAAGATGCTATTGCTTGCCCCGTTGGCGATGAATACAAAATATTCTGGGGTGCCGATGTCGATTGCGAAGCGGGTATCCCCGTCAAGCTTCAATCTGTGAGCTTGGAATCCGTCGTCGGCAATGAAAAGGCCAAGCGTCAATATAATCCCGCTTGGCATGACTCTCATGACTCTCATCATGAATCTTGCGATGAACCGTACGTCTGGGACAAAAATAATGACGGCAATTGGCATGACGGAACCTGGCACGAAGGTAACTGGCATGACGGAAATCCTAACTGGCACGAAGGAACTTGTCACGATGGAAATACTTGGAACGACCGTCCATGGGGACCAGATAATGGCTGGCACGATCATAGTGGACCACCCTCTCCCTACGAAGGCTGTGGATCTGATGGTCGTTCTTATCCATATCCTTATCCTTATAGTCCTTATAGTGGACCTCCCACCGAAGGATGGAATGAGGACGGCTGCAGCAGCAGCAGTAGTCGCTATGACTATGATAATTACGGCTATGATGGTCGTAATGATGGCCGTTGGGATGGATATACTCCTCATTATGAGTCTAGTTGTAATGGAGGTCACCCCCGTTATAAATATCACGATCTTGTCGAGGGTGAACCTCCTGCTGAAGAAGTAACCGAAATCAAGGCTGAAGGAGCACCAATCGAAGAAGCTAAGGTCGAAGATGCCCCTGCCGAAGCTGAAGCCAGTCCAGATTCATTAGCCAAACGTCTGTTTGGACTCTGCGGAAGCAGCAAAAATACTAATAACGGTTGCGACAACGACTCTAGCGGAGGCTGTGGAGGACTTAGCGGTTCCAGCTTCTGTGGAGGTGGTGGTTCCAGTTTCTGCGGAGGCGGCGGTGGTGGATCCAGTTTCTGCGGAGGCGGCGGAAACAGCGGTTGTGGCGGCGGCAATAACGGTTGCGATGATGATTACTATTACTATGACGATGATTGTGGTGGATATGGCGGCGGTTGCGACAATGGCTGTGGCGGCGGTGGTGGCGGAGGATATGGATGTGGATTCTTCTTTAAGAGAGATACCGTTGAGACTCCTGAAACTCCTGCAACCCCCGCGACTCTAGTCACTCCCGAACAACCAGGCCTTACCAATACTCTTCTATGTCACGGAGGTTGTGGCTGTGGATGTTGTCAATGCAAGAGAGATGATGCCAATGCGGTTGGATCTGAAGAAGAACTCTCTTCAGCATTCTTCTGTCCCAGTAGTTGTTGTGGTGGTGGTGGCGGCGGCGGCGGCGGTTGCGGTGGAGGCGGATCATCAAGCGATGATGATGAGGAGGATGATGAATGTTCCAAGTCCGGTCCTTCATCTTGTAATGGTCCATCTCCAGCTCCACGTCCTTGTGGCCAACCTGCACCAGTATACCCACCTGCACCTGCTCCAGTCTATCCAGCCCCTGCTCCGGCTCCGTACTACCCACCTGCTCCAGCTCCAGTGTGCCCAGCTCCAGCCCCAGCTCCAGCTCCGTATTACCCACCTGCTCCAGCTCCAGTGTGCCCTGCTCCAGCCCCAGCTCCAGCTCCGTATTACCCACCTCCTCCTCCACCTCCTCCTCCTCCTCCTCCACCACCACCACCACCTCCCCCTGCTCCTGCTCCACATTGTTACCCACCTGCACCTCCACCACCACCACCTCCTCCACCACCTCCTCCTCCTCCTCCT
>JAKTRT010000096.1:0-26092 GCA_030579895.1 Sugiyamaella grinbergsii | reverse complement strand
CAATAACAACAAAGACAGAGAAAAAACGGATGAAGTCTTCAGTCAACCAGCCGAAGACCAAATACATCATTAGGATGAACTCGGTAAAAAAAAACATAGTAAACGTAGGGGTGTGGAAATAGACTGTCACTTGGCAGTTATCAAAGTTAAGAGCGTTGTAAAAGTCGATTTCAACTAAAGCACTAATTCGCTAAGAAAGAAAATCAGTATTGGATGAGAAGGAAGAAGTGAAAGAGGATGAAGTAGATGGAGATATCTCATATACCTCATTTCCTGAAAGATAAATTATGCGATCCGTTCCCTATAATGAATATTTGAAAAATATTATTCTGCTTAACCGATAACCGCCAAAAAGTACCACGCATAATGTTCATTCAAAAGCTAGTAAACAACAATATTTTTAAAGTCTTATATAATAAATAACTACTGTACGATTTATAACATTTCATCCACATACTAATAACGAAACGTTATCCTCTGTTGTTAAATATGGGGTCGCAACAGATGAATTTTTAGTGTAGAGAAAATCGAACGTTGATTTTATCCTGCTTGGCTGCATGAATATATCTTGATTAAAGTCCTATACAACAAATAAATTATATAAATAATCGACTTGCACCATGGCTTCCAGACCTTTTGCAGTGCCATAAAGCTCTTTTTTATTCAGTTTGGGAAAGTCTTTTCTCACTTCAACAGTTGTAAATAATTGAAGTTTAAATGAGAACGCACATGGATCTACGGTTACCTGGCCTATTTAGCCAATAAACCCCTATCCGCATTATTATCTTGTGTGCGCTCTTGGATAGGCGGATAAGATACTCGAAAGATCCTGGTTCCTTGGCCCAGTTGGTTAAGGCACCGTGCTAATAACGCGGGGATCGGCGGTTCGATCCCGCCAGGGACCATTGTTTTTGCTCCGCATACCATATACATCCTGCCAAATGCGAAACCTCTTTTTTTAGCGCTCCTTCAAAGAATATCATATATTTATTACTTAGAAGATAGCTATTGTACTGTCCGGTGATTATTCCCATTCAAGATTGCCCTATCAATTGAATTCACGTGATTGTTCACGCGTCTTAAATTGGCGTTGAGATTCAGATTCGGTTCTTTCTGATTGTCTACAAAAATGAGGAAGAGACAACCTTCTTCGTTCTTGTTCGGAAATCTAGATACCTCATTTGGATTTGTAAATAATAGAGAAGATGATGATTGTTCAGTATTATTTACAAGTAAGTGGAAATCAGATTATTATGTGGATCGCATGCTAACAGACAGGTTTAAATGATGATATGGAAACAATCAAAGACAACATTGATCGAGTATTCAATTCCCACAGCCAATTCAATTCTGTATTGATTGATGATCCATTTGACCTGAATAATGAAGAGAGCTATGATGATGAGTGCAATAGTCCCACCAAGGTCAGTGGAGCGAAAGATGTAGAATTCGGTGCTGGTCCTTCCGCTGAAGCTAATGCCGACATCAACGATTATCAAGAGCCTGCCCTTCCAATTAAATCCAGTTTGCATACGACCAAAACATGGGAAGACTTATTTTCCGGCATGCACAATAGCGTTCAGGATAAAGATGGTATATTTCCCTTCAATTCAAGTCAAAGGAATTTCAAACTGCAAAGACGACTTTTATCTGAACTGAGCCGAAATGACTTTGAGGCAGTAATCAGGCTATACCATACCAGTACCGATCCCAGTTACCCCTTGAACAAGCTTATAACTGTACATCAGCTAGTTGCCTGTCTGTATTACGTCGTCATTGGTAGAGAATCACCGATTTTTAGATTCGACCGGCGCAGGATGAGATTCACTACTACTGCGAAATATCGAATTGTTGGTTGTAGCCCGGAAACTATGGACAAAATTATAAGTTTTTTCTCCGACTGTGGATCCCGTCTTAGGAGACTGAAGTATACTTCGGAAATTATTGTAGGTGAAGGTGGCAGTAACCCAATATTATATTCATTTTCCTATTGTTTAACCCGAGTCATTTATCGCATCGAGACATTCTCATTACACGTACTTTCTAAAGGCCAACGGTCTCCGAATTTATTAGAAATTTATAATGATTTTCAGAAACCAGCAAAAATAGTCGCTGTATTGACAACTGTTCTTGGCTGTGCAGACGTCAAACTCTCACCGAAATTAAATCGATTACCGAGTTCATTTCGATTATTGGACGAAATATATCATAGAACAGTGATGTTTGAATCGTCCGACGACAGGCTGTTTAACCTTATTAGGCTGATTCTATTAAGAACATCATCGCCTTGGTTACCGGAGGTGGGTCGGTTAATTGGATTAGGAAGTAAGGATGTATTCTCACAAGCCGCTAGACATATCGCGGAATCAGACATATTATTTCTTGATCATGATCCTGACAGCGATCTGCTGGTATTAAACAAAAAGAAGGTACCCGTCTTCCTACAGCTGCATTTAGCAACTCTAGTATTGGAGACAATAAATTGCTTTCTGATTATAATGAGATATGGTACTGAGGATTTACAGAATAGAGTATACAGCTTGAAGACAGATTTAGAAATGAAATGGTGTATAAATTTCAGCGAAGTGTTAGAGATGAATAAAAGAATACGTCTGTATGAGACGTCCGTTAATAATGGTATGCCGAGAATAGACACCGTAGACGAAAATACTACAAAGGCTAGCTATGCGAACCAAAACGACAATGCAAACTCTTCAAATATATTTGAGGGATCTATTCATACCCAGTTGGAATATATGATGACTTTGCAAAATGTGGGTAAATACAACGGTTATGAAGATAATGTTGAAGAAATCGTTGATAGGGCCTTATTCGGTGCCACAGACGAATTAAACCAGGATAATGTACCAATGGAAATGGCCTCACAGTTAAGCTTTTCAGCGATTATTCGTACTCAATGGAAAATAGCAAATCAGCTAGTCATGAACGTATTTACGGGAGAACAATCGATCGTAGATCATGCTAGATTAATACAGCAAACATATTTGTTGGGCAATGGCGAATTGATAGTTAGGCTGGAGGAGGTTATTTTCGGGAACAAGCTGGGTGGGGGTCTAGGACTGGACTATCAAGAATTAGAGGGAGACATCAGTTATAGTGGCAGTTGGCCACCCTCCTCGATAGAAATTAATGGATGTCTCTCGGGAATTGTGGAAGACGTCACAGGTAGATTACCTGACGTTTGCGAAGAGGTTCGGAGTGGGGGATTTATTAATTTTGGATATCCTGATCAAAGAGCAGACGTGTTCGGAGTAAAAGCTACTAATGTATTTCGACTAAGCTACAATGTACCACGGCCGCTATCGCTTATATTCAATAGCGTTGCCATCGGCCATTTGGATCAAATATTCAGGCGATTAATGACCGGCCTTAGACTTTCTCACTGGCTCAAAAGGAAAAGATCCATTTCCTCGTATTATGTTCAACACAAAGAGTTACGACATTTCATTGGGTGTTTGATTGATTATATGAATTTTGTTATTAAAACCAAATGGGATGAATTGTTACGACGCATCGGCAGTATGAAGTTTGAAGATGATCAAGGTTCATTGCAGGATGCTATTGGTTTAGTTCAATCAACGCTCGAAGATACCAGGTTCAATCTTTTGATAGATACAGAAGACACACTTTTAGAAGCTATTTTCTCGTATGCATTGATGCTTGATCTCGACGATAATGATGAACGGGACCTACGTAACAAAATCCGCGAATTCATAACTTGCTTACAAGCAGATGAGATAGCTAATAGGGCGCCGAAGGCAGGGTCCGCAGTTCTATTAAGCACCCTTGTAGATCAGCTTACATTCAATGGATATTATAAATAAGCTGGAAATGTAGTTACATAGGGAAATACTTAAGAGTATTAAGTTAAACTCATGACCGGTATGATGCAGGATATTTGGAAGAAATAATATTAATCTACATAAAAATACTCAACACATACTCCCATTTAATAAATTTTAACTTCATTGCAAAAAAAAGGTACGTGACTTTTTGGTTATTTTTTTTGTGGAGAATTTATCGGCTGTAGTTGAAGACATTCTTGAGAAGACCGTCACGTTGAGCAAGTCTGTTAAGAGAGTCATCGGCTTCACCACGGGCTCTTACGTAACCAGAGAGAGCATAGGTGGTGTTGGAACCACTGATGGCACGTCCGTTCTCGTCGACATTGGCAACGTTGATCTGGACAGAGGCGTGATCCTTGGCCTTGATGATACGGTTGGTGGCAGAGCACTTTCTGGGGACGTAAAGTTCAACCTAGGGTATGGTTAGTAGGCATTCGTGTTAAGGTAGGATAGTAGAATTGAAATGGGTTGATAAGAGAGTGGTCGTAGTTATTGGTTGACTTGTGTGGTTTGATATGTATAGAGAGAACTAATGTGCAGGCAAACGATCTCGATTCTGCTTTTTCGATTGATTCTTTTGGGTACAGTTTTTCGTGTAGAGTATTAAAATGTTGTCGCAAGACGGTCGATGTCTCGTCATCTAATTGCTGATTCTTATCCACTCCGTCTCCTCGTTCATTTCAATCCTATTATCGGCATTCATTGATCGGATAATCAAAGAACAATAGCTTATTTCTCACTTACAAGAACTCCCTTTTCGTTTTCCATTTTGACTTTTGTGTATTAGACTTATGTGGATTGACACTAACAACGGTGACGATATGAAAAATAGCTGTCTCTTTGGTGAAGCATCAAATGGAGTTTGGGCGAGCAGGAAAGTTTGGTCTGGGTTGGGGTTGAGCGTATGCTTTCTTGCCGTAATAGGAAATATGTGACTTTGAATTTGTCTAGGTTGGGAGCGTATGAAGGGGTAATATGTGGTTAAAGGACTGTTGAGATTGCGCTGGTAGGAGGGCGTACGAGGGCTAGTTTAATGTGGAGAGCCCACGATAGCGAGTGAAATGGCCTGGTGGATACGACTGGAGAGAAAGAACGAATTCGTACAAGTCGATGAATGGAAGAGCTGATTGGATTAGCATCTATATATGTCATACCTATATTATGTATGTTTTGTATTGTAGGTACCATATGTAGTGTGTATAGCATTCTGCCCTTTCTCATTCTCCTATTAACACTGCTTAAATTGATTTCCATATCGAGAATTTACATCGTTTTACAAAACAAACAACCTTCACCTTCTTTCTTAAGCTTCTATTTAATATATAACAATTATATACTATACGCCTGCCGTAGTGAGAACAATGGCAATCATATTAACAGACTAGTCGTCGCACTTCAAATCGACCAGCCCCGGAAAAAAACAACAACATTCGCTTTGTTAACAGTTTATTCCGTTGTTATTTCACCCAGCGACTTACGGGAATATTACAATGTTTGCATCACTCTTATCTTATCTTTTCATTACGTTTTCCTTCTATTTCCGTATCAGACCCCTTTCCCGGAACATTTCTTATGCAATAAACACCCCCAAAAGGGAAAAAGTATCGGAACATCAGAAAAAACCGTTGGACTGTGCATAGAGATATATCTAGACGCCGCAGGCCACGCACGTTTTCAGCACGTTTCTCGACGATACGACGATCTCGACTGGTATATGGACAGCAACAAAACAAGAGGAAAACATTCCAGAGGATAGTGAAACCGGTCGTAACAGGACCCAAATGGACTTTTTGTTGGTCTATGGCCCGGCAAGGAAATGAGTCTGTCAATAGCCAAACTCCCAGAGTTAAATGAAGATTACTCATTAAAAGGATGGCTATGCACCGATCCTGCATCGTGCGTGCGTGAAGAAGCAATAATTTGTGGAGGAAGAAGTCAAGGCATGGCAGGGCAGGCTTAGGACACGGCAGAACAGCAGGGTGTGGTTTGGTTGACATCTGGATATTGGTTGGAGAGTGGTACAGCACAATTAAGCTAACAGTCTAGTAGATCGCTATCAAGGGGGGGATATATAAATTGACTGATTTCCAAGGACCACAGATTCAAGATTCTGGATATATATTTTCGAGGGTTTGTATTGACGAAGCGATATTTGTGAGTACTTGGCTTGGAAAAGAGGAAAACAGCTAGAAACACAAGTGAATAGGCCAGAGAGTTACCAACAGAGGGCAGAACGGATATGAGATAGGAACAACAAGACACTACTAAAACATAGAATTCACGTTAACTGAAAGATAAGCCGACCACAGGATCGCTCCTATTTCTTTCTATATATATATATATTCTATTATGGACAGTAGCCAGATCCACCTTAACGACCCTCCTCGTCCCTTTTCTCCCAAAACCATCACCTCACTCACCTCCTCCTCCTCTGCTGACAGCTCTTCTACCTCCAAGGTCGCAGCTGGGCTCCCTGGGCACGCCAACCCCAACCCTAGCAAGTTGTTATCGATAAATAAAACCTCCACCGGCATCTCCATCAACAAAACCACAACCACTGGCACACCAGCGGACAAAAGTACATCTCTTATTGATAATAAGATTAGAACGCTGACTAGCGTAAATATTAGAGGCTACAGGTAAGTAGAGGGAATGATGGGAAGAATGCGTCAGTCTATGGGCAAATATATATAGACACCGAAACAGCGATTGAACACAGACCATGGAGATGATAGATATGAGACAATGCCAGATTAGCGAAAGTTCGATTTCACAATCTAATTAGACGTCTTATAATGCCAAAACCGGACTATTATAATCGTTATCGGAGCATAACAAACTGGACTTTACTTTTTTACTAACATGACACAGAACAATCGTTCAAGAGTTGCCGTCTCCTCCTCTAATCGCTTCGTCTTCAAGTTTAAGAAAAAACGCAGCCATATTGTCGGCAGGATCAGCATCGCAAAAGGGGAGGACTAGGAGAGAGGGTCAACAGCAGGGACGCGACCACGGACCGGGGCGCCAATTATCATCTCCCGTAATTTTCCCGAAAACCCCTCCGTCTCCCTTGATTCGACGAACAGATTTGTCGGAACAACCAGCAGATCAGTCCACCGGATTGTTGGAAGTACTAGAGGATTTGAGTTTAGGTGAATCGCACCAGTCGGCATCTCTACATCCACTCATTGAACCAGACCCGTCTGATCGACAGTCTACCAGATCTCCCTTTAGTAATGAAAACACAATCACCGAACACGTTTCTGCGCCGCCATCCACTGTTCAGCAAAAGCAAAAGCTCCACCATCCTATAGATAAGCAAAAGAATCAAGTTATTTGGAAGTCGTCATTTATCGAAAAACCTGTTCCAATGTCTATGAGCGATACCATCAATGGGACAGGCGATGATGCCGAGTCAGTGACGGCTGTTCCGTCCGATGGAGATGATAGCTCATCATCTTCATCCTCTTCCTCATTGCTCGTTCTTGCTGTTGCCAATCAAAGGTCTCGTAAAGCTTCAAGGTCTTTAAGACTTTTCAAAGAGAACGACGAGACTACCAGTACTAGTACTCGAGAAGGAAGGAACAGAAAGCCGTCATCAATTGACAAGACCAGTCCCGGTAAACACCGCTCCATCGTAAATTCTGATTTCCCGAAATCACAGTCTTCTTTAGACTCCAAGGACAAGTCTCCACCCCGGTCGCAGCTCCAAAAGCAGATTCTTCAAAGTTTTAAGAACCTTCAATTGCCAGATCAACCGTCTACCTCCACGGCTGTATCGCAGCCTTCAATAAACCGGTCTTCTACTGCTACAACAACCACCAGTACTACCACAGGTGCCAGTACAGCCATGTCTACCACTGCATCGTCCACTGTATCGCCTAATATCACTCCAACCAGAGATATCATATCATACGCATCTTCTGTACCCTTACCAACAACCCCCCAACTCACTGGATTCTCGATCCAGTCGAATGCCAAGACAGAAGTCTCATCACTAGAAGATAGCCAATCTGAGAACAATGGCAACTCCGAGTATAACGAGGAAGAAACAACAGGAGAAGAAGAGGAAGATGAGGGCACCGAAGATGAAGATGAAGTTCCAGTCTTGCGAGTTCCGTTATCAACAGATGGTTCAACGGAAATCAGTACTTCTCGAAGGATAAGAGAGCATCATGGTAGTCATCATAGTTCTCATGACCACGATCGCGACAATCATGCCCACACCCACACTCACTCTCACAAACATCCCCATAACGAGAGAAAATCAAGCACAAAAGTCTTATCATCCTCAGCGACCTACTTCCCTCATACACGAGCTCAAAAGCAAAAGCTTGGTGAACCAATTTCATCTGTGGAGAGCAGTGATGGTGGTGTGAAATCACCAACTAAGCAACGGAATGAATTTGGTGATTTGGAACATCAGTCAACATCAGTGTCAACCACGGTTTTCCCAAAGTCAATCACTACCACTGTAACAATGCCTTCCTCCATTTCAACAACCACCACTACGATAAAATTGCCTGACTCCGATTTAAGTGAGACAGATAGTGTTATTCATGACCATCGGCCTTCAATCATATTAAAAGCCGTTTCTGATAATATCCAAAATAATGAGATTTCACAGGAAGTGGATTACGACCTGGGGGAAATTGAACATGAGCGAGAGCAGCATAAGCTTAAAAGTGAAGCCGATGAAATTGAGCATCCTCACGGCATAGAGAACGATGATGACCAAGAACATCACCACCATCACCATCACCATCATCTTCATGACCAAGAATATCCACTTTCTGTCGAATTGACTCCTTTTAAACACCGTGTAGGAGGTCATACTGCTATATTCAGATTCTCTCATCGGGCAGTATGTAAGGTTCTTCTGAATCGAGAGAACGACTGGTATGAAGCAATTGAACTCAGCCATGAAGAATTATTGGATTACATGCCTAAATACATAGGCGTCCTAAACGTTCGACATACTGTCACGTCTGAAGACGATAATGATCATTCTATTGCTGCTAATGAATCGGCAAACAATAGTAAATTACTATCTAAGAGTCCGGCACTTGCAGAGGTCGTTTTAGATGACAATATGCATATAATCCCCGATTCTTTACTACAAAGATACTCCGCTAGCCCTTCGTCTGAGCATGCTGGCAGCTACAAATTTGCATCCTCGTTCCCTGGCACCCCCACTATGAAGGGTGATCCTAGCCCTCTAAACGATCGGGAATCGACTTCTCCACTAGCATCTTGGGGTGCTAGTAATGTCAATCGTAATTTACGTGAACTGGTTCTTCATGAAGTGTTTGGACCTCGGTCTGTCACTAATAGTGGTAATAACTCGCCATCTCATATTAGGAGCCACCAGTACCGACACTCTGCTTCCTCTTCCATATCACGAACCGGGTCTTCTTCTTCATTTACTGCCGATTCTGGCTCGCATTCTGTCCATGACAAGTTCCATAATTCCCTCTATCGTCCTAGTAGTTCAATCCCACCGCATCGAAGTATGTATGACTTATCTGCTTCATCCGAAAAAGCTGCTACTTTTGAAATGGGAGGAAGTCATCGTACCTTGAAGACTCCAAAGGAAGTGTTACAGAGCCAAATGAGTCAGTCCTTAGATAAAATTGCCATAGAAAGAAGCAATGACAACAACTCTGGCAGCGTGAATGATGAAATTGCTATCTTTTCTCCAGAAAACTCGCCAAATCAAGAACCCAAGGATGATGAAGAGATGTTCGCTATGGATGACGAGAATTTAGGACTCAACGACGAACATCACCAGCTATCAACGACATCACAGGTACCCCCGATACCAGCGACTCCTCTAATCTCGAGCCCTTCTATTGTCAGTAAGGAAACAAGTCGCACCGAAAGATTTATTCTCTTGGAAGACTTGACCCAGGGTATGAAGAAGCCATGTGTTATGGACCTTAAGATGGGAACTCGGCAATATGGTGTAGATGCATCGACTGCTAAACAGAAATCGCAAGCAGAAAAATGCAGAATGACCACCAGTGCCAAACTGGGAGTCCGGATCTGTGGTATGCAGGTTTGGGATATTAAGCGAGAGAAATACTGGTTTCAAGACAAATATTTTGGCCGAGATGTCAAAGCTGGGGACCAATTCAAAGCGTGTTTATCGAAGTTTTTGTATGATGGTGTTTCTCAAGGATCGATTTTGCGCCATATATCGCAAATAATCAAAAGCCTAGAGGAATTGTATACTATTATTTCTAAACTGCGTGGTTATCGATTGTATGGCTCAAGCTTATTGTTAATGTACGATAACAAAGACTCTTCAAAGATGATTGTTCGCATTATTGATTTTGCTCAGTGTATTACGGCGGAAGATTTAAACAGTGATGTGAAACGAAATGCCCCAGTCAAGCACCCAAATGAACCAGATAGAGGGTTTTTAAGGGGCCTACGTAGTTTACGACAATGTTTTGCAGAGTAAGTATATGAACGTGCCCCAGACTATGCGATCGCGAAAATGTTACTAACTTAGTTTTTAGAATTTGGAGTGATATTGTAGGAACTGAGTTTGATGAAAAGTTCGAGATTGACTACTCCCTTTACAGTGATCCAGTTTCACACCTAGACGACTTCAACATTGTTAACTATCCGGAAGGTCAGATACAGCCGGGTGATAGTGATTCATCAATGTAAATAAAACTCGACTATGACTTGTGATAACGACACGAATCACAACTTGTATATATGATACGATAATTAGTGTAGTTTAACCAGTAGTTAATTTATTAATATAATATACTTAATTTATTTCTAAAATGCAATGTTTGGTGTTGGTGTGTCTAGTTAGTCCTAAGAGAAAGGACTGCTACGCTCTCAACATGATGCGTCTGTGGAAAGAAGTCAAATCCACGAATACTATCAATTATGTACTCACTGTTGAGAGCTGATAAATTTTGTTGAGCAAGCTCCGACTTGAGAAGGTATTCGACGTCACGAGCTTGACTGTGGACATTACAAGAAACGTATACAACTTTAGCAGGTCTGAATTCTAAGAGTTGATCAAGAAATTGTTTATCACATCCTTTTCTTGGTGGATCAATAATTATGCTAGTTTCAAGAGGAGCATCGCTGACTTTGGCAAAAATCTTCTCTGCTTCGCCAACAATGAATGACGCATTTTTCAGATGGTTTAACTCAGCGTTTTTTGTAGCATACTCAACACTATCTTTGGAAATCTCTACACCAATTAAATGGTCAACTGCTCGACTGCAGGTAATACCGAAAAGACCGCTACCACAGTAAGTATCGACAAGATACTTAGGAGGCTCACCAGAGGACGGTAAGACGATATTATCACGAACATAGGAGGTTACACTAGGAAGAATTGAGTTGTTATTCTGGAAAAACGATCCTGCGGGGTACTGGAATTTGAAATCGCCAACATATTCAGTAACAATTTGTTTATGATCTGTTGTACAGATACTGGTTGACTCGTCTTTAAATTCTTGGATATTTTCTCTTAATAGAATAGTAGCCCCTCGCTTATAGGATGCAAAGTTCTCGTGAACATATTTACGCTGCACAGTTAACTCTTTATTGAGAATGGGAGTTCCAATAACACATTCTTCGATATCAAGAACTTCTTTCCGGCCGCGAACACCGAATCCGATAGGAGGGGGCTTTTCAAGACGACCTTTTCTTGGAACATCAAAATGAGGAGTTAATTTAGTACGGTAACTGTACTGTTCAGGAGATCCAACCGTATCTAGCACCGTTGGTATGTCGTTGGTCGCTAAAAGTGGAGCGTAATGTGAGTATGCATTGATAATAACGTCTCGCTTTATCTTTAATTGTTCTTCATAAGGTAGCATTTGATACTGGCAACCTGAGCAAGTGGTGAAATATTTACATTTGACTAGGCCATCATCACGTAGAGGAGATCTTTCAACTACCTTGACAAGTTCTGATTCGTAGTAGTATTTGTTTGTCCGATAGATTTTAGTTTCTACGACTTCTCCTACTAGAGCATATGGGACAACTACTACTCTTTTGCGATTAGCAGTAGTCTTTCCATCAGATTCTACTGGGGTAATGGTTTCCCAAATCCCAATACCATTACCAACAGATGAAAGGCCGGAGATTTTAATCTGGACGACCCTGTAGTCAGGATATGGTATGTCTTTTGGCCTTGAAAAAAACGCCTTCATATCAGTGATGATTTCTTCTTCAGAAATGTCTTGTTGTTTTAAGAGAGCCTTGATATCGTGGATCAGAATCCCCTCGGCGGAGATTGGGTCCACCACTGGTTCTCTATAACGCTTTGGTTTGGTCTTCTTTTGTTTTTTGATAGGACCAGAAGGGTTTGGAGACGGGGATCTTTCGTTCACTTTTTTGGTATTCATCTCTACTTCCAGCGGTTCACTAGAAGGAACCGATGAAGAAGTAGCAATTGGTTCGGATATACTAGTCATAGTGAGAATACCGCGTATAGAGCAAGGTGGAGGGATGCGAACAAGGAAACGGTTCGTAGGCACTTTATTACTTTGATTTGATAAGTCTCGAAGAAATCTAGCAAATAGTCGTTTACTTGGCAGAATCCGATTCATCAACCACTAATGTTCGTGGTATTAAAAATCTACTTTAGTTTAGAATAAGAAAAATAAATTTCACTGCGTTGTATACGGCTGAAAAAAAAATAATAATCGCGATCTCGATATGCCAGGCCAGAGCCGAGTAATAAGTACCCCTGAGCGCTTACAAGTTAAGAGAGCAGGCCACAGAGTAGAAGAATATGGTCTTGGGCTTACCGCGAGTCATGGAGATAGTACAACAATAATAAATAGAAAAACGAGAGTCTACAAAAGTAATATGATACAGACAATCAGACAATCAGACAAGCATGACATTATATCAATTGGCGTGCGCGCTTCTGCTAACTCCAATTCGTTCTTCTCTCTCATGTCTATTGGGGATAACTCTCTCGTATACATCTGCCCGTTGCATGGCGTGCTTTTCGTTGACCTGCTGTATTTGTTCCTCCTCTGCTTTTCCTTTTAATTGGTCTTCATAGCCTAAGATGTCGGCTGCATTGAGGGTGATAGCCGTAGGTTGTCTTCTGAGCATAGTGAGTTTGATAGACGTTATTTAGCTTCGAGCGGGTTTGCAGGGCAGATACAGCGGTTGTAAGCTGTATTTAGTGTAGAGTGTAGACACACACGAGTAGTAAATAGATTCAGTAGAGTAAGGATAGACTGTAATAGTATAGCAGTCGCGACAAGCCGTAGTTGAGTAATCAGAGTAGTATAATGGTGCTCGTATGTAATGCTACTATTAGTATAATGGCGCTTCTGTAACCTTAGTAATGTCGAAAAATAGAATAACACTACTTTCGTAATAGCTGTAGTATTAGTAGTAGTAGTAGTAGTAGTAGTAGTACAACGCCACTTGTGAAATGTACTTGTCCTGGTAGATACAATCCGTCGTCAAACCATATATCTTCTCCTATCTCTACCGCTTCACCAGTTGTTATTTGTTATGTGAGACAACTCAACATCACCGGGTAACTAACTACTCACCATCGCAGCTCCATCTCCAGCGGTGACAGTGACGGACCGTCCCAACTCCATTCGCAGCCTGCACAGCCGTACGTGCGCTGAAACTTTCTAAGAGAATCTAAACCGCACGGTATATGCTTTCTCAACACCCACCGCCAACAAGTATCAAAATAAGCTCGCTAAGCGGAATTACAGACAAATCCTTTTATGACCTTTGGGATAGTAGTGTCACATTTCATAGATTAGCACTAAGAAAGCCAGTA
The DNA here is from genome assembly GCA_030579895.1 of Sugiyamaella grinbergsii. Classification (NCBI taxonomy): domain Eukaryota; kingdom Fungi; phylum Ascomycota; class Dipodascomycetes; order Dipodascales; family Trichomonascaceae; genus Sugiyamaella; species Sugiyamaella grinbergsii. The sequence goes on along the minus strand of JAKTRT010000096.1, from coordinate 12,424 downwards.
CAAGACTTGCCGAGTAACCGCCAGGCAAATACAGAGTCGCGGATTCTTAAAGTTGTTGTGGTCACACAAAAGTAAGACTCCATTAAAAATAATAATCCTGTTTCGAGTATCTTAAAGACACCATCATCGATAAAGATAACCTGACACCTTATCAAATACGCTAGTTTCTCAGTCAATCCCAAGATTACGACGGTTACGATATCGCAACCCTCCTGAAGCCCTAAACGCTGATATTTCACTCGATCAAAATACACCTGGAGCACTAGACGCTGATATACCTAATCTCCCTCACAATCATTTATTTATTACCAAGGTCATTTTCATAATGGATTCGACATCACCAGCATTAGAACATTTTATGGGCTCGAACCCAATACATCACAACGAGGATCATTCTTCTCCATCGATCGCGGCACATGCATCTCAACCTTCTAGGCGGATGTCAATAAACGATCATGTGGATCCACCGGATGAAGACACATGCCGTATTTGTCGAGGCGAAGGAAGCGATGAGGAACCATTGTACCATCCTTGTAAATGTAGTGGTAGCATTAAATTTGTGCATCAAGACTGGTAAGTAAGAGGGCAGTTATTGTAGCGCCCTTGAGCAACGACATAGATTCAGAACTAACGTTTTCCTTCTAGCCTTCTAGAATGGCTGAAGCACTCGAAAAAGTCTGCGGTTTGTGAGTTGTGTAACACTCCTTATAGGTTTACAAAACTGTATGCCGAGAATATGCCTTCAATGGTGCCCATGGCCCTGTTGATCAAGACAATGTTTGGCGATTCGATCCGAGCCATTGCATTTGGTCTTAGGATAACGCTTGTATCTGCCTTGTGGTTACTGGTATTACCGTTGGTTTCAAGTCTTATGGTGCGAACTTATACTACGACTGCTGAATCAATACCGGAAAATTGGAAGTCTTTATTGTATCCAATGAGCTTGGTAAAGCTATCCTTGAACGGGTCGGTCTCTTCACCTTTGATTGTATTACCCAGCATCTTAGAAGAATCGTGGCCAAGTCACTTGAAGATCGCTATAACTCTCATCTTGGAAGGTGAGCTGCTCATCTTCTTCTTGATCTTTGGTGCATTTGTCGTGATGATTGTTCGGGAATGGATTCTTCAAAATGATGCGTTTGCTCGTGATCTCCATCAGGTTGGAAATGATAATATCGATCGCATGTTTCGAAACGTCCCCAGAGCCGGACTTGCTAATGAGCTCCGTAATGTGAATAATCTCGGCCCCGCTGACATAGCTCGACCGGCGCTGCTGGAGAGAATTAATGCCTTTGGTGGCGCAGGAGACGATGTTGAGATTGACGTTGAGCTGTTAAATCAGATGGGTATAGCTCGTGAGGACATCCAGGACGGACAAGACGACAATGAAGGTGAACGAGACTTGGAGCAACTGGAAGAAGGGGAAGATTTCGACGAAGTACCCGGGGCTGGAGTTCGACTCCGGCTTAGAAGAGATGGCAATGACAATAATAGCGATACCGAAAACAATAACAACAATGACAACGCAAATGTGAATGCCGAAGATGACAGAAACATAGATCCGCTTTTCAGATTTAGAGGTGAAGCTGATTTGCCAGACGCGAACCTAGATAACAACAACAACAACAGGTTCAATCCATTTGACCCAGTGGCCAATCTAAATGACAATGCCGCCCCCGCGCCTCCCCATCGTCGTGCCCAACTCGATGACTTCTTTCAAGAACCAGTAAACATCCCGGACGAAGATATGCCTCCTGCAGGTGAAGTTGATGGATTCTTCGATATTATCGGTCTCCGAGGACCCATCGTCAATGCGTTTGCTACTTGTGCTGCTGCGACCGTTCTCTCCGGAATCGCTTTGGCGTGTTTTTACCTTTTGCCATATACTACAGGAAGACTAACTGCTATCCTTGTAAGTGAAAGCACTGCTGGATTATTATCCATCTCCAAAGTTCTGGCCGACTATATTTTGGCCCTGTTGCTAGATAATGTAGCAGCTATATCTGTTCTTGTAGATGAAAAGTTGCTGCATCATACTCCCACATCCCAACACATTCCGCAAGCAACTGCTAAACTTCAAAATCTAATTGACCGTTTGTCACATCAATGGAATGCCTTGAATGAGTCTTCCCTAGTCAATTATAGGCTCCCGATCCCTGGTGAGCTTGGAATTGGTACCAGGCTCTCGCTTACCGTTGTTGGCTATGCGTTGACCGGTTCGGTCATAGCATTCACTATCAGCGGTTCAAATCTAGCTAAATCTCGCAATGGAAGGAACTTGTTGAGAGGATTAAAAGAAATAGGAGCTATTTTCAAAGTGATTGCCGTCATTGGCATCGAACTGGTGGTGTTTCCTATTTTTTGTGGTCTGTTATTAGACTTTTCTTTATTACCGTTATTTGAATCGGCGTCTGTTGCTGATCAACTGGCCTTCGCCGTAAATTATCCAATAACAAGTACTGTACTACACTGGGCTTTAGGTACTTGTTACATGTTTATCTTTGCAATGTTTGTATCGCTTTGTAGAAAGATCATGCGACCAGGAGTACTGTATTTTGTTCGTGATCCAAATGATCCAAACTTCCATCCCATTAAAGACGTACTGGAAAGAGGACTTATGTCCCAGCTTGCCAAGATCGGTCTTTCTGCGGTGATTTACGGGGCTCTGATTGTCCTTTGTTTGGGTGGAGTCATCTATTCATTGCGGTATTTGAACGTGGAGTTCCTTCCTGTTTCGTTTGCAGATACCACCAGAGAACATTTGGTGATTATGATTCCAGTATGTGCTTCGTATTGTTTAACTCTACCTTTATTTGTTCATACTGTTAGGTCATTATCTATAATGCGCACAATTTGGACTTATGCGTTTGAATCATCCTGTTCGCACCTGAGATTGTCTTCATTTATTCTCAACAAGCCAATACCACAGGAACAAGGGTCTATTCATTACGGTAGTATTGCCGGCTGGTTCATGTCTAATAAGCCCGACTATTCCCATCCCGTCACTGTCAGCGATATTGCCAATAATGGCAAGTGGGATATGGTATACTTTGTGAAGGACGGTGGGTTCGTTCGGGCTCCTGACACTGACAGTATCTCATCCAAGAAGAAACTAAATCTATTTATCCCTATAACAAAAGATGATCAAAGATTGGATGGTATTGATGAGGGCACGGAATCGAATGAATTGGAGAAATATAACATTGTATACCGACCTCCTCAGTTCCGAACTAGAATCGCTCTTCTATTATTTTGCATCTGGGGATATGGTGCTCTTGTGATTCTGACTATGATCCTGGTTCCTGTCTATACCGGCCACATTCTGTCGCAATTATTACTTCCTGCCGTATTCAAAGATATGTGTGATTTGTTCCAATTTATCATAGGATCAATTCCTTTCTTTGCGATTTTCTACGTTGCTGATAACTGGGAGAGGATAAAAAGGTGGGTTGGTGATGAGTTTGAGTATTTTCGCCAATCTCCCCTGGCGTCGTCCGAAGCAGCTTCAACTGTTGCCCATGTTTCCAAACTTGTTTTCCTGGTGATCATGTTTATCTTTGTACCTACTGCAGTCGGTGGCATCGTGGATTTGTACATTTCTTCGCCATTATATCACATTGTTTCGTCGGAGCTTGTCTACTCGAAATCTCTTTTAACAAAGTTTCTAAGTGGTCTATTGACCCTTCTGCTAGCAAAGAACATCATTTTCCAATGGGCCCCCGATTCTTCTGTCGCTCGGAGTTACAGAGCTATGGTTCAAGATGGTTGGCTTAGATACAACTATGCGGTAGCCTTCAATGAACTTCTGGTTCCTCTTATGGGTATCATAGCTGTGGCCGCGTTTAGCCCTCCCATCATTTGTTGGTTCATAGTCAAAATGTGGTACAGTGAATTGCCTCTCGAAGCTCAAGCCCGATTGTATGTATTTAGTTACCCAGCACTTGTGGCTTGGGGTTTAATTGACCTTGGAATCTATAGCTTACGATCAGCTATCAAGGTATGGATTACCAGAGCTCGTGATGAAGTCTACCTAGTTGGACGACAGTTGGAAAACCTGGAGCATTAGTTAACAGGTATATAGATAAATACATGTAATTTGCATTAGAGATTCTGAGAACACCGTCCGACGAGCCTCAGATAGCAGCGGTGTCATTCTTAGACGAATGGGCAGTAAATCACCAGTCAAGGAGATTATACTTAGGCAATCCGTTTTAGAAACAAATAAGAGATTTTCAATTACTACTCAGGCTTATAATGTATTTATATATCGCAAAGGTTAGTTTTTATGCTGACCACTATTCTTCTGTGAGTTGGCCCTTTGTCCCAGAACAGCGCTACGGGTAAGCTGTTCACTTTGTTTGGTAAATTTCTGTTGGAACTCAACCATTTGATAATTACCAGCAATGTGAGCTACATTCTGTAAGTTTGAAGCGAGCAGATGAGTTATTGGAACAACTGCGATATCAGCTACTGCACCCAATTTGCCAATAAGTACCTCTACTCCATCTGTTAAGGATTGGAAAGGAGGTCCCAGGATTGCTCCTTCAACCATCGTGGAAAGACCACCAGTGATAGGAGCCAAAGCGCCAGCTACCACTCCAATGAGATTATCAATTTGACCATCAAGACCAGTAATAGCATGAACCATGACATCTTCTGTAGGATGTTTACCTCCTTTTGTTAGATCGTTCTTCACAGCATCAATTCTTTGCCTAGCATTGGTAACACCGGCGGAAATGCCTCCCATCAGATCCAGTTGCCTTTTAACGTTGTCAGTATGCTTGGATTGAACAATAGCGGAGCTAATCGTTGTAAGCTTGTTACTCATTAGGCTCAAGTTGGAGGAATAATCCTTTAATTTGAAGCTATTTGCTAGCCCAGCTAGCTTGTTAACCTGAGCGGACACTTTATTTAATTGGTCTCCCATTGGTTGATCTAGTTGTATCTGAATCAAAGAACTGACAAGAGTCTCCACGCCATTACTAACAGATTGGAACAACGGTGATACCAAAGCAGAACCGACAACTGTACTGTCATTACTAGAATCTTGCATTGCAGCTGAGGCACCTTTGTCAGCATCATTTAATTCACTTTCAAAAGACACGACGAATTGCATCAAGACATCTCTTGTAACCGGCTGAGGTTCAGATTTGAGCCATAAAACCAAAGTATCTAGCTCTTGACGGGCGAAAGTGATCTGCTGAGCCGCCTCAGCAATACCACCGCTTTCAGCTCGCTTGTTCATGGAATGCTTTGGTTTCTTTGCCATCATGTTTATTTGCTCCCTTAGATCGTTCATATGAGTTGAGTACTGCTTCATATTGGTACTAACAGCCAATCTGGAGACCTTTGATAATGATCCAGACAAGACATTTAAAGCTGGAACAAGAGCCAGGTCGAGTACTCCACCAGCCACATTTCCAATGAGTACCTCAATGCCATCAGTAATAGACTGGAAAGTAGGACCAAGAACAGCAGCAACTGCGGCATTTGAGAGACCGCCAGTCACAGGAGACAGAACTTGTCCCACAACACCAATCAGGTTATCAATTTGCCCGTCGAGACCCGTAATGAAATTGGTGACGGCAGCTGCACCAGGACGAGCTCCTTTCATTTTCAAGTCATTGACAAAAGAGTTAATTCTTTGATGAGCATTTGTAACACCAGCAACGGCTCCGTCGGTAATTGGATCGCTACCCCTTTTCTCATATCCACCACCAGCAACCGAGTTCGGTTCAGCATTTTGATAGTCGAGGGCTTCACTATGGTCATGGCCACCATACTGGGTGAGAACACCAGCAAAGAGAACGATAAAAGTAGACAATTGAATTAGTTTAGTATGCATTTTGTCTAATGGTTTCAAACATGAGAATTGAAAGGAGAAGAATGGCATACTTATACCAATATTCCGCAAGCACCAGAGGGAAAGATTAATTTCTTAAGGTTTTGATGGAAAGCAATCAAAATAATTCAATAAAACAAGTGCAAAAACTGATTGAGTATGACACATTGAATTGCATTGTATTGTATTGAATTGTGAATTTTTTTTTTAGTTTTTGGAAATGATTAATAATTAATAATTGAGCAAGTTGATAGGCTCATTTGGTGCTGGTAAACTTGTGCTTACAAGCCAATTCACCATTGATTTCCATGCTAATGGGCCATCATCCCTTGCTCTTCCGTTCAGTTGAACTTTATTAAGCAAACAAAGAAAAAGCCTCTTTATTTGGTTTATTTATTGTGAATGACTTTCAGGAAGTTAACTCGATCCGACACACCCAACCCCCGGACCCATGCAGATCTAAATTAACCGTGCATGATGCTGCATGAAGTCGGTGAATTGAAATTAATAGCCGATAGAGGAGGAGTCTCTAAGTTAAGTTAGAATTGGGAATGACCGTGCAATCAATAATGTGTGCTTATATATGATCAATCTAACTGAGATGTCCTGATATTTGTTGAATTTGTATGTACAACGGGAATAGCGAAAAGAAACATTTGAGATTGAGCTAATTGCTTGGATAACATTGTGTGGTTTGAATTCAATTGAATTAAATTGAAGATGGTAGACGTAACGTGATAGATATGCAAAGAACTGTATATGCGTTCAGTGGAAATTAGTTTTATAATGTAGTAACTCTTGGCAACTGGAGACGAAGAGATGATATAAGTTTGGTACAGGGCCAATAGAGAGTTGGTCACGTGATTAAGGATTTGACGCTTCTTTGGAAACTTGCTCAGTTCGTCGTCGATCATAATGGTAACCGTTGTACTTAACACCCGCTGAAGCCATGTCCAAACCGGTTCAACAACTTCCACAAAGAACAGGGGTCTTACTAGGTAAGTTGTTATTGTGGATGTCACAAAAAAAAGATTTTCAACTGTGCTAACAAGTAGACCGTATCGATAGTGCTACTGACCGACTTGTATCTAAATTTTCGGAGATTGTAGATTTGGCAGGTGTAAGTGATGAGACTTGGGACGTATAGGCATATCGCCAGACGCTAAAGCTAACAAGTATAGAATTCTGTCAGTGACCGTGGGTCCATTGCAGGAGAGAGTTTTCAAATCGAAGCTAATGCTACAACGATAGTAAGTTCTAGATGAAGCGGATGAAATCTTAGACAGTTGGACTAATACATGTTTAGGTTCGCGCTGCCGAAGATTTATTATTTGTAACTCGAAGCTTGAAAGAGGCGTGGATATTAGGCCAAATCAAACCCATTTCGGCTATTGATGATAATAAAAGTGAAGAGGAGTTGGCGGCCACTCGGGAAAAGGCAAACAAGCTCGTGGAAGCAATAATTGATGAATCGGATGGATGATTGACTAGGTATCGGGAGTACGTTGTTTCTATTTATACTTGAATTATTATTATTATTATTATTATTATTATTATTATTATTATTATTATTAGTATCAGCTTTTTTCATTACTTCATTAGGCTTCGGATAGATGTATATATAGAGGAGATGTTTTTCTTTAGTTCTCTCTCCAGTCCCCATATTTCGGAGGAGGAATGATTTGATGGTGATGTCTCTTTGAATCCCATTTAGGTTTCTTTTCAGAAGCGTCGCCAAAGCTTATATTGATATCGTCATTTATTTGCTGCTTCTCGAGCACGGCCCGAAAATCAAGATTGATAGGCGAAAGACCTCTAATTTTGGCAAATGAGCCATCAGTGGGTTTTCGTCGACGTGTGGAATCTGGACAATACCGCGGGGAAGAGTCGGACGATACTGATAATGCAGGAGAAGGCGGTGTCCTTGGGGAAGTACTGGCAGACGTATTATTGACATTTATGCTCACATTGGGTGATAGCATTGGAGTTGAAGGCGCTGTAGAAGAAGCGGTAACGGAGCTGGTCAAGTCCTTATCTTTTGATAACCTTATTACTCTTCTCTTTGGACAAACATCTCGGTACATTTTTGCAGATGCTACCAAACTAGGAGAGAAGCTATCTAAATCGTTTGGTGATATGCTCACATTAGGCAACTGCGTATATCGATGGAGGTTCTTGCTGTAATGATGATGCCAATGCTTGTTATGCTTTTGATGGGTTCGTAGCATTTCTGCTTCTTCCGCAGCGGCCCTATCACTCATATCCTTCTCAAACAATGCCAACGTAGACCTAGTTACACAATTAGGTATAGTGGGCACTCCAGAAAGGCTTAGAGTAGAATGACTAGCATCCAAATCATGTAATCCATTCACCGTCTCATCCGATCCCTGATAAGAGGAATCATTGGTTGACGAGGGACCCCCTGGAGAGTCATTTGTAATGGAGAAAGCATTAGAATACCGATGAAAATGTGGAGTATGCTGGAGTTGAGTAATCAGTTGCTTTACATTTTCGGAATCGGTATTGCTGTTATTAGACGTGGATGCTAATTTCTCTTGACTTAATCGATAGAGGACTTCAGGAATATCATCTCTAAACGATTCTCTTAGCCGGGCTTCAACTTCTTGCTGGAGAAATTCAGCGATTCCAGGTAAAAAATCAAAAGTCGAACCGACTTTAACAGAGTCTATAGGGTCATTCTGAAATACCAAGGTTAATCCACGTGCTATGGAAAACACAATAATAACAATGACCGATAATTTGAACTCCGAGATATCAATATTCAACGGCAACTCTAAAGGAGTAGCAGCACCTACTATAGTAGGGAAAGCACTTCGTAGTTTAGGAGCCGCTTGCGAGTTCAGTAGTGCCAAAGGATTCGCCTCGACCTTTGTCTTGATGGAAAGAAATGCGTCACCGGAGTATTCCAGTTTAAAGATGCCTCTGAATTTATCTTCGGCAAGATCGCCTATTTCGAGAATCTCCAGATCAGGTGGTATAGAGCCGAGTTCGAATTTATCTATCGTCATATCGCCAATAATAATATCTGGCTTTATGCCTTTATTCATGGCGACTTTGAACACTTCCGACGTTTGGTCGACGAGCGAGTTCTTGTTAAAGAAGGACCAATCAAATTTGAATGACATGACGAAATAATGATGATAAGGGAAGGTAGATGCCAGAAGAAGGTAGAAGATGGAGAGTAAGTAAATGTCCAAGCAATATTAGAAAAAGAGGATGGGCCGGTTACGACAAACGCATTCATAAAAAGATTCCTCTTCGTTTATCTACAAAACTAGGCTGTACTCGAACGTACAAATAGCAGTCCTCGTAATCTCTGGTTCTGCAGCCTATTGTTGCTACTGGTCTGTTTACTGTATTTATTTCTCTTCTCTTTCTCTGCTTTCGTTGCCAAAGATCTGTTCTTATAAAATTTCCAATTGTCCCTTGTGCGTTGGTAATCTAAAATATAATTTTCAAAAATGTCGATTATATATTATTATTACGTCTCATCTTAAGTCCATCTCAGCTTGGCTCTTTCTTATATTGCATCTGATAAAGATAAAGCCATTCGAATATATTTTTCTGGTGGGACTTTCAATCCCAACAAGCTGGGAGCATGTGATAAGGTTTAGGGGCACCATACTGATTAGGCGGTTCTTTTTCGGGCCACGCTCCCGCCATGTTTTTTTTCTGGCTGGAATGGAATAAGGTTGGAACGCTGTATGTTGAGGTTGAGAAGACGATATCGAGAGTTAGTCTGGTAGAATAGCAGTCGGTGTTGGAGTGAAAAGGGTCGTTACAGAGTATCGGCTCTGGTTACGTCGATAGCTATACTTGGGCTCATCTCAATGCCACGCCATGCAATATCCAACGGCGGTACCCCAGTGGTATGCATGCCTGGCATTATTCTTACCAGTCGTTGAAGCCCATGGCACAGATGGCTCAAAAAGTGTTGATTATGGAGGAGCTTGCTACGAGACGCTCGTTATAATCATAAAAATTAGTCGCTTAGGGGGGTGTAAAATGCCCATCCAGTTGATATTTTAGAGAATAGAGAGAGGAATTAGAATATCTCGATATTGCTTCTGTATTAAAAAATCAGTAAAATTTGTACATTTACAATGAGAATGCTGCCAAAACTAGATGTGAAATTATGTGAACCTCGATAGTAAGATAGACGATGTAGTTGCAGGCGTGAGGTGAGAAGTTACCAAGACCAGCTGCTGGGGCTCTGAGGTAAAGTACGGCTCTTATTAATAATTTCCATTAAGCTCCTACGGCTGTCGCTCAAGTACTAAAATACTCTTGCTAGAACTTCTACTGTTAGACATAACTCATTGTAAGCAGCAGCAACTGCTTTTATAGCAGATCCCCTTCTTCAGAACCACTTTCGCTATCCATACTGCGATACCTCGACAACCGATACCTGATATGCCCACCTCCACATCTTCCATACGGCCAAAGACTCCCAACAGACGAGCGAGGCGAGCAAACAGGTCTGGGCAGAGCCCAGCAGCCGTGCTCGGTCGGTCGGTCGGTCGGTCGCTACTCAGCCGTACAAACGCGAGACTGATAGTTGCAACAGCAACAGCTGAAGGCTGGTATAAGCTGTAGATTTTGGTCGCTATCTTGGAGCGCCCAGTTTTGACTTTGAACTTCTCGAGACTTATCAAAGACGCGTCTTGTGTAATTACCACCCTGCATTGAACATATATTTATACCTGGTTGCTAGGCTGGTATACGTGATTAGCTTTTTTTTTGTTTAAAGAAAAGATATAAAGGGGAGGAGAGAACAAGAGATTTTAGTTTTTTTTTTTTTTTGGTGAATGAAGTGTGTTTCTTGGACTAGCAAAAGTAGAGACGAGACGCCAAACGAGCAAAACTGAATAAAACAATAAGATATAGCGGTTGATCTTGGAAATTAACCATTAAGCATGCCAAATGGCTCTGCCCAGAAAATCTATACCTGATGAGAATGGGTCGTCTGGTTCGATATCGCTTGCGAGCACGAATGGGTCGGCGGGAAATCCAACCCCGAAAAGAAAGCGCGGTAGACCAAGGAAGTCGGTTGCTGCAGAGGAGGACGATGGGTTTGTGTTTAAGAGGAGGGCCATAAAGGGTGACCATGCGGATTTATCGACAGAGGCCAGTACGGCCTTGAATACAGAGATGAATAAGAAGAGTGGTGGTACTAATACTACTACCTCCAACACTGTTAATGGACAAACGACAAAAATCACTAGTAGCAAGGCGACGAGAAAGGATCAGCCATCAACAGCCGACTCGCAATCACATCAGCCAAAATCAAAGACGAAATCACAGTCAACGACCGATAACAGGAGAAGAAAGGAAAGCGACATGGACGAACGAGAAAATGAACAATCAGTTGAAAAATTACGCAAAGCACGTAAATTGCAAAAGAAGAAACAGTCGCCACATTCTCGTACACCAGATAATAGCACATCTACTGATCCTACTATGCAAGTGTCATTGGATGGCGATGACTCGATTACAGGGACATCCACTTCACAGGTTTCTCTTCATGAACAGGAGACGCCTATAATCAGACGCAACCAGAAACTTCGTAATCAGACCTCGACAGGAAAACGAAGAAGCAGCCTGAGTAATCGAGGTAAACGGCTAAGTAATATTGGAAATGGGTTTATAGCAGATCCACATTCAGACGTTGATCCCAGAGATTTCTGTAAGCACTTGGACGAGAACCTGCCAGATTCGCTCAAATTGAAGCAGGTGTTGGTTTGGTGTTTGAAGAGAAATTTAGAAGTTCACGGTGAGGAGCTAAAAAAGAAGCGAGATCAATCTACTAAATCGACGTCTGAAGAGCTGACCGCCCTAACGATAGCGCGCAATATTTTCGAAGAAGAGGTGCTGAAGAACCTGATAGACGGAAAAATCTCAGTCAACTGGCATTCGCGACCTGAGAATTCCGGACTCGCTCAGGTCAAGCGAGTACCAAACTCATTGAACATCGCTGCGCAGAGTAATCTGGAAGCATTCCAGAAACGATTCATAGAACTAGAGCGTGAAAAAGAAGCACTAATTAAGAATCTTGAAACCGTTGACAAGATCTCGCTTTCTCAAGAAAAGCTTGACCAGTTAGTTGATGAAAAATTTGTCAATGAGCTAGATCCTGCTATGCGGAAACTGTTTGTTGAAAACAGGTCCAAATCCGGGTCTACAGCAATGACTCCGTCTATTCAACTTCAGTCATTTCGTGAGAATCTGCCAAACGTAGAAGTCGGTGTAGCCCAGCTCAGAGACGGGATCCATAAAATAGGATCTATAGCCAAGGCATCGTCGATATTTATTGATAAGACCATGACCGACTTGTCTAAAGCGGCGTCAGCATCTAACGACCCGCAACCGCTATCATCTCTGTTTAGTAGTTCCAGCGCCGGCCATGACAATCTTAGCGACTTGCGACCGTCCCCGAGTCCCGAAGTCTCGCCGTATGATGTGCTACGAGCGTTATCTAGACTCGAATCGTGATATCCCCTTTCTCCTCTGCTTGGCCGAGGCTGTGATGAATAATGAATGTTTTCTAATGAACCCCCCCCC